>SCDY01000500.1:0-104398 GCA_004143825.1 Drosophila micromelanica
GCATTTGTATATGTGTGTGTGTGTATGTGTGAATTTGTGTATGCATGTGTAAAAGAGCTGAAATGTTTATAGAACCAGATCGCAGGGTTCAGGGTATCTTCTAGTCGGGCGGCCCCGACTAGAGCCTTCTCACTTGTTTTTCTTTATTTTTTTCTTATTTTTATTCAGCGTCGTATGCTGTCAACAGCATTAGCCATATATCAAGTTGACTTTCTGTGAAATGAGCCTGAAAGCATGGAATCCCAAAGGGTGTCGCTTGAAGCGAATCATTCAACCTTATTTATAAGCACTTGACATGAGCTTTGGAAATTTATAAATTCCCAGTAAATTTATAAATTCCCAGCTGCAAATCACAAATAATTCAGAAACTGTTGTTAACAGATGTTTCCAGCTGCCGACGGCAATTATCCATTGAATTAGATATAAAAAAAAAATTATTTTTGCAAAAAAGTTCGATTTATTCATGTGCATGCAGATAATCCATCTCTAATTGGCTTTTAAAAACAGCTGAATGCATTCGTAATTATAAAAGTATATTTTTAATGTGAACTCCAAATTGATAAACGATTCAATGTTCATTTGCAGATTTAAATTGGTCGTCACGTTGATTTAATTAAGTCCATAAAAAGAAAATCAGTTTAAAAAAGTTTTAAAAAAAGTCATAAAAAATGTCGATTATACTTGGGGTTACTCGTTACTCTATTTGAGGTGAAATAATGTGTTCTGGCTTTGTTTCGGCTGGTTTTTTTTTTTGTATTTTTTTAAATAGTAATAGGTTATGGGTTTAATTCGATTGAGTTGCGTTGCCAGCTACTTAAAAGCATTTAAGGACTAAAATAACAGAGGCTCAAACTAAGTGAATTGAGCTAAATGAACTACAGATGGAACTTATTTAGTTGTTGTTGTTCTTTCATTTATTCATTCATTTGCGCTGCTAAATAGGCAGCGATAATTGAATGCCAAGGACAATAAATGACACTTGGCATTTACAATTACGGTCCTGATGTCGCTCAAAATTAGCCATTCTCATTTTCATTTTTATTTTCATACTATTCCTTCTGACCTTGCTTCCTGCAAATTGGCATTGATTAAAATGCGCTTATTGTAAATTTGTTTTTTTTATTTATTTTTTTCTTTTTGGTTGTTGCTTTTCTCAATGTCTATTTAAAGTTGCCCGAGCATTTTAATACATTTGGCATGTGGCTGACCTTCAAGTTGTGTGTGCGTGTGTGTGTGTGTGTGGAGGGTTGAATTTAATTTGGCAAACATCAACATCAGGGAGCGACGCCTCCACGCGAAATTACAGCGAGTTTACAGCACATTGAAATAACAAAAGCAACGAAGGCGGAGATAATGGATAAAGCTTAACCTTAATAAAAAACTACAGCTTTGATGTTTCGTTTAAGGCTCACAACAACATATGGAATCAAGCAATATATGTTCAACTTGATCTAACATGTAAAATAATAAATAACAATAATAATTAATATTAATGTTTATATTTTATAGGTTTACAAAACTGTCGTTTTTAATTTTAATTTTCAATTTCAATTCGCTTGACTAAAAAGAAGTTGTTATCTAAAGTCGATTTTTCAGTAATCATTATAATTATTATTATTAATTTTTTAGATTCCTATTAGTATAGAATGTAAGTTCAAACATTCATGTATGAAAAATACTACATCCTCAATTAAAATCTAGGATTCGACTTCCAGCTGCCCTAATGCTTTAGTGTTTTCCCAGGACATTTTTACAGCTATCATAAAATACATTTAAAGAAATTTTGATCAGCAAATTAAGCTGATTAAAATCAACATCAGAATTGGTATTGGTCTGTGACTTAAAGCTACATATAATAACAATCGGACTACAAAATTGTGTTGTTTAAAAAATTCCTTTTTTAGCATCTATTTATATCCAAATATGATATTCAAAGACATCAGTATTTTTTTGGTATACGTAAAAAGTGAATGATTCACGCAATTTTTTCGTGAATAAATAAGACCTTGAATCCGATTTATTTAATTGGCAAACCCTTTTTTTAACAAAGACTCGGCGAGCTAGAGCTACAATTTTGAACAAATTGGCCACTGTTAATCAAATATTCTGCATTATTGCAGACGAGCTGGGCAGCGGCCGAGCTGGCCGGACCGGACACCGGACACCGGGGTCGGGCCCCGAATGCGTCTGGCGCTACGTCTAATTTGTGTAAATTTGTCATCGTAAATTTTTTATATGCCACCACTGGGGAGCCTGGCAATTTAATCAAAGTTCCATTAATAATGAAATTCCGCCGCGTACTGCTAAATGAAATGAGCCAACGAACTGAAATTGTGGACGTCGTCTTGGAGCAGCTCACATTACTTAAGCTGGTTTAAGCCGTGCGTGCGTTGTTCGCGTCAAGGAGGTGGGCGGGGTCAGGTAGCTTATGGGCGAATGGGGTGAAATCGGTCGTCAGTCGCTTCCTAAAGGTAACACGACAATCAAGCGACACAAATGGCAGGCCAAAGTCAAAGCCAAAATTGAAGTGCGACAAACAGCAGCCGAAGAATTTAATAAACTCGAACGGAAATAAAACTGTCCAGCAAGGTTGTAGTTGTTGAGGATATCAGCATACAAGCGTCTGCTGAGGTCGTAATTAGCATAAAGACTTAATTGAATATATACATATCTAATGTAACAACAATCTTTATCTATATAGTTCACTTAGTTGCTTGATTGCCAAGCAAGAGCTGAATTTTGTTGGACACTGTAAATGAGCTAAGACCAAAGCCGGGCAACTGGCACGCGAAAGTGGTAATCAATGAATTCAAAAGCTTGGTGGATGGCGGATGGGAGGGGCATGCAAAGTACATAGCTTTAGGGGAGGAGACCGTATTTCGACGAGGGAGTCAGCCATAAATTTGCTTAATTTATTGTGCATGTTGTTGCGGGGCTTTTGGCTTTAAAGCCAACGTCGAAGAGGAATATTCAATCGAATTTGAAGTGAAGAGCACGAAGACGACAATGAAGACAGCACTGGAAAAGCTGGCAGGACGGCACGAGAGTGAGGGGAAGAAGGAAGGGCAGCCGATGCCGATGCCGGTGCTGGTGACGGTGACGGTGACGGTGACGGTGACGGTGACGGCAATGTGGCCACAAAGCCGCAAAACCAATTTGATGATGGGGTTGAGGTTATAGTTCACTTCAAGGCGGGCGAAGGCTGGCTGAGGTCTGACCTTTTTAAGAGAAGCTCGTTATCTGTAACGGTCTATGAGTTGGAGGGATTACTCGGGGTGCGGGGGCGAGTGCGGATGTACTGGGGGAGGGAAATGCGGCCAGGTAAATCAGAAGCAGCACTCGTCAGTTTATTGAAAAACTCATTAAGTTTTGTGTTGTGGCTTGGAAAAATTGATCAATATGATTTTTCATAAGTTCCTCTTGCTTTTCGCAAATAACCAAGGAGATTTTGAAATAGGCTAAAAGTAAAAATAATTCAGTTTTTGTTTATTTCTTTTCATAACTATTTTATTTTTAGGTTTACAAAACATTTGATTTAGGAAACAGTTGTAAATGTTTTTTGTCACAAAATTAAAAACCTCTGTTTTCAATGAAAAGATTGTTTTCAGTTAAGAAATTTGCATCTTTGCATCTTAATATAAGTGCAGATTGCTTGGTTTTTTTTTCTCTGCGTGTACTTAAATGTTGTGCCTGAACTTGAGTTGGCTAACAAGATGGCTTAATAGAACTTTCAAGTTCAGAACTCTCCTCATTATGTGCCAGTTATATAAAAAGTTTTCAATTGAAAATTTGCAACCAGCTTTGCAGCAGATCAAAAGGAAAAGTTGAATGAATGGATGCAACTGAACATCTGATTATAAACTTGGCATATTCAAGACGCTCTTTGTGGCTCTATGAATAAATTATGCGCAAGTGGATGATTCATTTGTTTTCAGCGGATGAATATGGCACAACTACTTCGAATGGGATATTAACAGCTTCATTGTTGAACTTAATCAAAAGCTTTAAGTTGAAGCTTTCAAAGCTGATATTTTGCAATTAAAGCTTTAAAATATAATATGTTTAAGAGTGGGATATTAACAGCTTCATTGTTGAACTTAATCAAAAGCTGTAAGTTGAAGCTTTCAAAGCTGATATTTTACAATTAAAGCTTTAAAATAGAATACATTAACTGATAAAGTTACTTTAACATTCAGTTAAAACAATTTTTTATTAGGGCTTACTTTCAACTATTTTCAGCTGTTTCTCACTGTGTACTACTGCAAAGTTTCTAATTGTTTAATTTGTTTTCATGGCTGACAAAAATTGGCAACTAGCTTCCTATGTTGAAGAAGTTGCGGCTTAAGCATACTTCTTGTATTTACCTATTAGTTGGACGGACAGCCTGCAGGCTAGCTGTGCAAAATGTTACGTAATCGCCAATCATGCCATCAGTCAGGCAGTCAAGTCTGTCAAACAGTGGTTGGTTTGGCTTGTGAGTTGGGTCACCATCGCCATCGCAGCTATTCGCAGACAACTTTCTACCCCCAAAAAGACACACACACACACACACACACAATTGACAGGCCAGGGGCAGCAGCAGCAACAACAACAACAAAAGGAACAAAATATGAAAGAATTACGAAACATTCACGTTCGATTGGGGTAAGTGGAGTAGGTGGGTGGCTGGCGAAGATGGTGGGGGGGAGAGGGGGGATGGAGGGGGGAACTGGGAATGGCAGGACGGAAACGCAACACGAAATGCAAAATCGATGTGGACGCAAACTTGAGGAATTTCATTTTTGTGTGTGTATTTTTCAGCATTTAGGCGGCTTCAGAGCTTTAAAGGAAGCTGCCAGACTGAATGCCGGACTGGTGTGCTGGGGGAAATAGCTTTGTGACACACACACACACACACACACACACACATACACATCAGTAGATATTGTGCGCGCTTGTGTGCGTATCTGTGTGACAGACAATGCAAACAGCTGAAGCGCCGCATTTCAAACGTGTGCCGTGAGCTCTATGTGTGCAGGTGTGTGTGTGTGTGTGTATGTTTGAGAGATTTTTCAGTAAATTGTTTTGTACACACACACACACACACACATGGTTGGGGCCATAGCTTATCACAAACCATGATGTACATGCATCAACTTGGACAGATGAGCATTCGTCCAAAATTGTTCTTCTCTTTTTCTCGCTGTTTCACTCGTAGTGAAAATATTTATGGGCTCTTACATCTGCACACACACACACACACACAGTCCTATTAAAGCACACAAGTGGCAGGCAATTTTGTGGCATTTTGCGACGATTCCACGTTTTCGTTGCATACATTTTGGGGCTGGCAATAATATTACATAATAATTCAATGAATAACAAACGTATAAGCTGCTGGTTGTATTTCCTACTCCCCACTCCTCCTTGGCTTTCTTATATATTATTTGTCACCTGGCCAAAGCAAGTGGGGCATTAAGCACGCTCGAGTCGAGAGCACTTCACAATACCCTACATCATGGGTCTCAAGCGGCAATAATGCACATGTTTCAACATAAGCTCTGCACTGTTAAATATTGATAGGATCAATATAGGTAGTATGAGTATAGAAAAAATTGAAGCTTAATTATTCAAAGAGAGAAACAACAGCATAAAGCGATAAACCCCATTTGAAGCATTGAACGGTCACAGGGTATATCAAGAACACAATTATCGACTGAAATTATTACAGCTGCCGGCAAGTAGGCAATGTAATAAAATCAGCGGCTGTCTGTGGCAGGAGAACTACAAATGATGGGGCGCATGGTGGAAAAGTGAGCAGGAAACTTTTATTCCAGCAGCTGTTATGTGTCTCACACACACACACACACACACACATAGGTACAGCATAATCTGTGGACAGACAGACAGATAAGAGTGTGGCGCACTTGTTATTGGTCATCTCTATTTACTGCTAGTATTGCTGAGCATCAGAAGGGTAAACATTTTTTCCCCAGCCATCAAAGGTAATTAGTCGAGTCCATTTTTGCAGGCATTTCTATGGGTAGGTATGGTAATAAATTCGGTATGATAAAATCAAGTTTTATGTTTAGCTTTAAAGAAAAATCTACACTTTAAAGTATTTGCAAATGAATTATTTTTATTATAGCACAAAAAGTTGAAAGTCCTACAAATGTATATATATTTATAAACGTCTTAACAAATCTGAATGTCAGTGAATTGGCAGCACAGGCCAACAAAAAAAAATATTAAATTTAAATGAGTTGGCAGCTTAGCTGTTCTTATCAGCAATGTTTTTCCAACTCTGATGCAAACACCTCAGCGAGTGGACAGCTCTTAATTTGATGTTGCCTTTAAGCTTTGCTATTCACAAAATTCAATTACAAAATAGCGGCTTATCATCAGTTAAGAGAGTTGGCAGCGCTGTCAGTACAGTTAAATCGATGCCTTCCGTTCAATTCATCACTTATCTGAATTGATTTCTCATTAGTTGCTACAATATTGTAAAATTGCTTTAGCCTAAATTATCAACAGCCAGCATCATCTTTCTCTCTCTTTCTTTCTTGGTTTCCCTGTGTGATCCTGGGTCTCGTTTTGTTGTTTATTTTTTGAGTCAGCTGCTTTTGTTCCGCCGTCCGCTTGTATAAATTTATTGTTTATTTTCATTTACTTGAAAACATTTTTATGCGCTGACTGCGTTTCAGTTTACAGTTTGTGTTTGCTTTACATTCGTTACGTTTCGTTGCGTTATGCTTTGTTCTATCAGTCTCTGTTTCTACCTGTCTCCCTCTCTCCCTTTCTCATTTCTTTCTCTGTCTTTCTCTCTAGCAGCATCGTTTGTTGTTGCTGTTTGAAATGCCTTGAGGCATGCCACATGCTTTATACTATATCAAATTTTTTCATGCATATTTCATTTGTTTTTAATTTATTTGTTGGCCTTTTGAGGACCAGCTCCTTATTAGTACCAGGACATAAGCACCCACCCCACCATTCATAGAGCCGCCTTTCAAGTTGCTCTGTTGCTGTGTGCACCTTATTATCTGTCACGCCCACTATTTCTATTTTTCTAACAGTAACTGAATGACCCCCGCCCCTTTGCATTCGACCGCTTTGTGTTTTTGTTCATGTTCCTGTCTTAGGCAGGTTTTTGGTTTGTGTCTTTGTTGTTGTTGTTGTGGTTGTTGCTATCACAACGTGCGTAAAATTGTTTATTATTATAATTAATAATGTTTTTATTTGTTGTTGCTACCTGTGCACACACACATCAGTCGCGTCAAGATGTCTAACGGGCAGCAGCACTAATTAAATTATGAAGTGCTTTCTGCTACATTTACCCCGCACAAAATTGCCCCACGTTGCCCGCTTCTTAAAGCATCCCATTCGCATGTAACTAGCACGCTATGCACTAGTTGTTGTTGTTGCTGTGGTTGTGGCTGTTGTTGTTGTTGTTGTTGTGGTTGTTGCTGCTCAGCGAGGCGGCAACCCTTGCGCGCAAAGCAGAGCAGACGAGTGGCAGGCGCAAGTTCCCGACGGCTCGACAGCCCCACAAAAATGGGAAGCGGAAACGGAAGCTGTTTGTGCTCGGCCTGAGCTTGTGAGAACCCAACACGATACGACACGACACGTCTTGCTGCCTGCCTTTGTGTGTGTGTCTGTCTACGTGTAAGCGTGTGTGTGTGTGTGTGTGTGTGTGTGCTTATACTTTTGTTGCTGCCCGCGACACGGCGGCTGCTTTGCAACTTGTGTTGTATACAAAGTATTTGGCAAATAAAATGTTAGGGTCAACAGCAACAAAAGCGACAAAAACAACTACAACTACAACAACAACAACAACAATAATAATTATTATGCTGACTCGCAGTATTGGCAGGCGCCTGGGCAATTTAGGCACAAACTGCTGTCCGCAATTTAAGCAGCACCCTCATTAAAAATCGTTACGAAATATGAATGAAACCTAACATAATTCCCGCAAAGTAACCCACCTGATTTTCTACCCTATTCGGTTAAAAGTTTACCCAAAACTTTTTGTCACATGTGCATAAAGTGCGTGAAACTCTTGTTCAAAAAACAAAAAAACAAGAAAAACAAAAAAACACATATAGAAACAAAGAAAATATGCTTTGGAAATGGAAAATTACCAGCTCTCAAATTTGAATTTGGACTACGCTACTACGATCACAATTATTCTACTTATAATATAATAGTTAATTGGCTTTCATTCATTAAAGCTAATTCAGCTAATTTATTACCAGAAGTTGGTTTGATTTCCGATTTCCTCAAATAATAACCGGAATAAGAATTTTATACTTATTTCTTGGACATTTCGCTTTAACACAATTTACTTTCATGTCAAATAATTAAACATATTTTAAATTATTCAGTATGTTCTTCACATGAATTCTGATTTCCAGCAAAAGTAAAGGACATATTTATAAATACATTATATATAGAATTTTTTGCATATTCTGTTCAAGGCAGAGTATCCAACATTCGTTATAAAAACCTCAATTTCTTGGCGCATTTCTTGTGCTTAAGTACTCCGTTTTTATACCATTTTTTTGGTTTGCCTTTTTTTTCTGCTGCTCTGATTTGTTCTTGTGGCGTGTCATTCCTTGGGCTTTACTTAACTTTACATAATTTGCCAGAATTCACTTCTGTGTGTGTGTGTGTATGTGTTTGTATGTGTGTGTGTCGCATTATTCTTGCTGTTGCGTTGTTTTGCCCCGTTTTTGTTACCAGTCATATTTAGCATAATTAGGTGAGGCTTTTATTTTCATATTTATGCAAAAGGAAATTTGATGTAGCACTCACCTACAATAACCCTCCCCTCCCCCTCTCATTGGCTTGACGTTCAAATTTTACGCTCAACATTATTCATAACGATTTGTGGCATTGTCTATAGAAGTCAGTAAGTATATGGACCAATTTCCAAGCTATGGCCCAAAGTTGTTCCGGATGCTGTTGCCGCAATGTTTATCCTTTGTATGTTTTGAATACCCTACATTGTCGGTTAGCACAACTTTGCTAAACGCCTTAAAAAGCCAAAGGAATAGTTCAGTTTTTAATTTTAATTTTATTTTAATCTCTTGCTATGAAATTTAAATAACTTTTTCGAGATTCTTTGCATGAATCTTTTATTTAAAAACTTTATAAATTCTTGTAAGTTCTTTGAAAGTGCATTTAATTTTCGGTGTTTACATATTTGTTTTGCTTTTGTGCGTTCTTTCTTGTTGTTTGTGTTTGCTTTTTAATTTGCTTATGGCACAAAATGGCCTCACGTGTGTGTGTGTGTGTGTGTGTGTGTATGTGTTTGTGTGTATGTGTGTCACGTTATATACCCCAATTGCCTATTGCCGCCGGTACTCAGGGCTCATTTCTTACAGTGTTTTTATCGATTTTCATTGTTGGGCAAAAAGTAAATTGCGAGGGCAGACAAGATAAACGACAATAAAAGCGCAGGAAACAAGCTCAAACCAAATAAGTATCCAAATACAACAAAACAAGCTGATGATGTTGCCGTTGTCTCTGTCAGTGATTCAGTCAACAGGTTGCTGCTTAGTTGGCCCCCAGGATGTGGCGCGTGTCGCTTGTTTAAGCCATGTTCAACATTTGCCACAAATATTGTGGCCCTATGACAGTCCCTCTCCTTCTCCCTACCTCTCTCCCCTCCTCACTTTGTGAGTTTATGCGCTTTTCTGAATTGCAGCGGAAGCAGAAGTTCCAAGAAGCGCAATTGCACAAAGGATTTAAAAAGTTATCCTTCAATAATATTTACAAACGGAAATCGATCTTCTTAGAACTAGCTGTTATTATATTTATTTTGAAATTCCATTTGGCATGCAGATATTGCTGGGAAATGTCAAAGAAAATCAGAGGAATTCAACGAAAAGAGCTGCGATAAATTTAAGCTATATGAGCAATATGAAATATAAATTAATCTGCGATAATCCGGGGCTAGCTTTATGTAAACAGCAACTCACTTAGCTGTGCCACCTAATTGATCTAAAAATACGTGCGTGTGGCACAAAATGCAACCAATTAGTGGCAAACAACTAAAAGTGCTCGATGTCCCAACTAGGAGATACCCCGTTAATTTGATTTACAGAAAATTAAATTAAGTCTCTATTTATTGTATGAGGTTGGTTTAAATCTCCCTTCCGTTTGTTATATATATTTGCACAACATCATTATACAGGGTATACAAAAGACCACTAACAGGAAGTCTGCCAAAGTGGTACTGGCTAAAAATCAATTCAGAAATTCGATTAAGTTGGTGTGGTACGCAATTTTCAGGAATATCGCCTTTGGGCCTTGGCCGCGCTGAAAGCACATTTTTAATTAGAATGTTGTCAGACTGGCCAAAAGCTAAAAGTGGCCCGGATCGCGCCCTCTGCATGCCACATTTACCGGCTGCTGCTGCTGCTGCTGCTGTTGGTGCAGCGCCTCAAATTTTCGTATGTGCAACAATATTTGAGCCCCTGGCGGTGCGTGCAAAATTTGATTGGTCGCAATTCGTGCATTCAACAACAACAGCCACAGCAACAAGAGCTTAGCTGCCAGCTCAGCGGCTTCTTTAATGCATTTGCTTTTGGCCAATGTGGTGCAGTTTTAGCGGTTGAGCTTTAAGCTGTCAGCGCTTGCCGGCTTGCGGTGGCAACGTGGAGACGCTAATCGCTGTGAAAACGGCTTTTGGCCAGTGAACAATTTGCTAAATGGCCAACTGACAGCAGACTCTTTAACTTCTTGGCCACCAGAGAAAAGCTTTCAAGTGCAAATACCTCAGCCTTTTGCGACAAAAAATTCCTTGTTACTAGAATAACAAAGGATTTTCACGCAATCCCCTTGGCTTTGACGGGGTGTTGATGCCAGGAACTTTAGGAGATTTAGTTCGCAAATTTGATATGGCTCCATTATCATTGATGTTGAATATTCAAATTTTCTTAAAATATTTTAAATATTCCTCAATTTAATTAAAATATAAATAGAAAGTGGAAAAACGATTTTGAGCCACAAATTGTTAAAAAATTTTTACTTTACCGTTTGTAATGAAAATGATATTACAGAATAGACATAAGAGATGCCACCTTAAGAAACCCACTAATCCTTTAGCTGTAGAAGAGATGACAGCTAGTGCAAGCTCAAAGATATGGACAGGACATATAATAGTGGACAGGACATGTATTTCAAACATGTGAAAAAGAAATGTATTTTCTGCTTGCTGAAGCTTTACGCTTAAAACGGCACACAATGGATCTGACCAGCATCTGCCCAAGATAATACTAAAGGACATTATATTTCGTTGTTACTGAGAGCAGGTTCGTTATAATAGGTGGTTCCGAAGTGAAAGGAGTATATTGGGTTTGAGCAAACTCGATATTTATCAGTTGAACTTTTCGAAAATAAAATGAAGGGAAAGTAATTTACAAGTTAAGAATATTTTCTGAAATATTGTATTAAATATCGACGCATTCCACATATATCGAATTAAATATCATATTTTTATTTACTTAGATTTCGCATATTCGAATCGATATAATATCGATAACCGTATCGATACGTATCGCTAGTGCTTACTAGGGTCAAATAATATGGTACGATTTTTTGACTACACCCATTGGGTATGTGAAATATTCGATACAATTTATTTACTTCCCTTAGTTTCAGACATATTGGGGGCAGAATTTGAAAATCAATAATTTTGCAAAATAAATTGATCTCCATTGTTATTAATAGAGACCGTTTTCGACTGTTAACGAGTATTGCAGAGTCGGTTATGCCTGACTGCAAAGTTCATACTTGTTTGCTTTTTAATTTTCTTTCTTTTTTTTGGTCAAATAAAAGTGAATGTCGAATAAATCAGCTTAAAGCTAAGTTGCGTCCAACTATATATTTACCCCACTGTCAAACTTTGAGTCTCGCTGTCCGTGTCCGTTTCGGTCTGCTGCGTTGGCCAAGCCATAAACGTTGATGCGCTTAAGGCTCTTCGAGCGACACTCTTATGGAGCAGAACGAATGGTACTTGCATACGCACTTGTACAATCCGAACTCGGCTGTCAAACTCGGAACACTTTGGCAGCTATCTGTGTACGCCTCCAACCATCTGTTATACTTATGCATGTCCCTGTTATCCTTGACGCATATTTTCGTCATATCCAGCTGAAGCTGGTTATCCGCTGCTGTGCTGTATTCTTGTGTGTGTGTGTGTGTGTGTGTGTGTGTGTGTATGGCTAGTGCTGGTAAATGTTATTCGTTTCTTTTTAGATGACACATTCCATACACATTTCCAGCTGCACCTCCTGCTTTAGCTTCTGCTCCTGTTCCATAACCATCTTCAGTTCCATTTTCGTCTTCGTCTCCAGCTTGTCAGCGCTTGGCATCAAGTTGACAACGTTGAAGCTTTCGATGTTTGATGCCTGTCCTTTGTACTTGCTGTAGTTGTACATCCATCCATCCCCCCCCCCCCCCCCCCTCTCTCTGACCCCGCCTGCTGATGTTGTTGTTGCTCTTGCTGGCTGACACTTGTAGTTTATTCAAAATATTTGCATTGCTCCGACAAGCGACAAGCCGTTGTGGTGACACTAAAGGGACCGGGATCGGGACAAGCGTCGGGTGGTTGGGTGGTGCGTCTGCCATTGTCTACGCTACGTTATGATTGACAACTTGATAGGCGGTGAAACGAAGTCGCGCTATTCGCAGGGTATGTGGAAAAATGGCTATGGCTGCATTTCCGGTTTAACTTGATCCGATTATTCGCCGGATGCTGCCAGCTTAACACCAACTGGTGCGACATTTCTAGAATCCAATAAGAGATTTTTTGTATTTCATCTAAACAAAAGATAACGAAGTTTAAATACCCTTTATAAATTATTGTACATCTCTTGCAAGGGTATATAAATAAATTGAAGCACGGCCTTAAGTTCTTGTTACTTGTCGTTTATCAGATTTCTGATTTTCTGTATACCTTTAAGAGCCCCAAAACATGGTTACAGTTGTTGTTACATGCGCAGTCATAAACATTAGCTGGAACAAGCTATGCGGCAAGTGGGCGTGGTCAACTTGATTAGCGACATAAAACAAGCTAATGACAGCCCTCATTATGGCGAACCTCGGCAGATGCGAGCCAAGTTCGGTAAGATGCCAACTAAGAAGCAAAGCAGCCAGCAAAGTTTTTGGGGCCATCATTTATTGGTTACTTACCCCACATCCCGTCCACTTGCCCTGCTTTCATTCCCCCAAGCACACACCACACACACACCACACACACATCACACACGTGCGCTCACATACATGTAATTAATCATGCGCCGCGGGGGGGTTGCACAGGGGATTTTTACTTTAAAGCAGCTGCGGGCGCGCGGAATTAATAAATTTTTGAATACACACACGGTGCGGGCGCTGGGGACGGCGGGCGGCGGGTGGCGAGAGGGTACAGATTGTGTGGCAGCAAAAGAAAACCCATAAAAATTATGAAAGACTTACGAGGCGACGACAGCGACAGCATTGGCAAGCGACTGAGGCAAGAGTAAATGTATAGTAGATGGCACGCTGCGTATACGTAATGAATGCAAGCAAAACAAAACGCCAATAAAATATGGAGAAAAAACCAAAATGCCATAAAAATTGCACAAACAGAAACAAACAAACGATAAACGTAGAAACCACACACAGTTCATTTCGTGTGGCCAATGTGGCAAATGCCAATAATGTGCGCTCGACTTGAAGATACCACGTAAACTAAAAAAGCCTAAAATGCAACAATAGTTGCATTAAATAAAGTTGCGATTTTATTTTAATAATTTAACTTAAATGAAATCCAAGGCTTAAAGATTGTTACGGGTTATCAGGTTATTTTTTAAGAATTTTATAGCAAATTTTCCTTTATAAAAGCCAATTAGATTTCTCTAAAATAATTTCACTGAATTCATACAATCAATCAATTTTGTATCTGAAAATGTATATATTTATATAATTGCATGTCAGCTGAACTTCACATAGAAGTGAATAATGGCACTTTCATTCTTTCATTCACTTTACAGGACATTCCCGAGGTTATCTGATTAGCAGCTCAGCTGAAAAGGCTGGCTGGACTTTGGCAAAAGTTTGAGAAAGTTTCGACCATTCATTGCAAATGCCACTCATTATTAAATCAAATTGACAGGGGCTTATTCGTTTTCCAATTCGTTGTGCACTTTCTGCACCATTGCGGAACATGGCAAGAACGTGCCAGTGCAAGTTGCCATGCAGCACATACAAGTGGCAAGTGGCACGTTGCACAATTACAGTTGCTGCTTCTGCTGTTACTGTTGCTGTTACTATTGCTGTTGCTGTTGCTGGCAACGCACTCTGGCGTGCACACCTTTTGTACATTTTTAATGCCTAACCGGTGACAGTGGCAGTAAAATGAGAATTGGGATCTTCTACCTGGGGGTGCATGCGTTACGGACAGCTTGAAATGTTGGCCAACTTTGCTCTCGACACTGAAAAGTTAGAAGCCGCAAAGTTTTTGGCCCACATGAAGTTTTCTTTTAAATTTTATTTTGAGAGCTTTACTTTGTCATGCATGATGGGCAAACATATGCAAAATTTAAAAAATAAAATAAAAAATCCACATGTAAATCCATACTAGATGGATTTTAAATTCGCATAACTTTCACGAAACTTAACCGATTTGCACGAGACCTCCAGATAGATTTCGGCATTTGAATTTTTTGACTTTTTTTTAAAAATATTCTTTACCCACTCTTACCAAAATTAGTATAAAACGGCACTTCAAAGGTTGTTCTGGAGTGGTCGTTTTTTCTGACAAAATTCATGCCAAAATTGACTAAAATTTAGACATGAAAAATTCGTATCGAACCGATTTTCATGATACTTAAAATGTACATCATGATTTGACCTCTTTGTTAATTCTCTTTATAATTATAAAGAAAGAAAAAAGGATATAAATAATTAAAAAAAAATATTTGTACGCTTTTTGTATAGCCAATATGTGAATGTTGCAAACTGTAAGCGTTGGTGTGTGTGGCATTTTCAGATCGAGTTGTTGGGTCGCAAATAGCGGTAAAGCCCAATCATAATGCAACATGCAAAAGAGCCAATGCAGCTGTTGGCCACATTGCAGCCGGCTTAACTGGGCCAATTGGCAGAGGTGGCCAGAGAGTGGTGGCAAAGGCGATTCGGCCTAAATGCTGGCAAATTGCTTTGGCCCCGTCAACGATACCAACATCAACAAAAGCCATTGACAGCCGACACAGAGGTGCTTAGCCATAATTGGCTTTGCCTTTGAGCTATGAGCGGTGCATATTTCAAATGTCAGGCAAGTCCAGCTATCACTAACCAGTTACCCCTCACCCATACCCTGTTACCCTTTATCGTTCTATGTGTGTGTGTGTGTGGTGGCTGTAGGTGGCAAGCAGTTGTTAGTCGACCAACCTGCCAGCCCCTCCCTTGACACCTACTTCCCTGCACACAATGTTTAATTTTGTTGCTCGGCATCTTTCTGAATGGTGGGCAAAGTTTTTCAGCGCCTATACTGGATATTGCACAAACTTTCACCCGATTCAATTAGACCAAAAAGTTGCACTTCAAATTGTTCTTGTTGTTGTTGTTTTTGCAGTTGCAATTCACATTGAGTTGAAGTAATTTAATTACTATTCAAGTGCCGTCTAGGTAAATCCTAAAAGTCGAAAAATCCATTTAAAATATTTATACACATGTAAACAAAACTCTTAAAGCTGTATTTATTAAGCTTTAGAAAGTTGTGTTTAAGAAAATTTTATATAACATCGATGGCCACTGCACTAATGCACTTAATTTGTAGGAATAATTAATTGAATTCATTTTCAGAGAACATGTTTGTGAATCTGTTCAACTTTACTCAAAAGCCGATCGAAACAATTAGTTCAAATTAAATCGATTGTTCAAAAACTGATGACATATTCCTGTATTATATAGACTCAAATAACTTTTCTTATTGTTTCGATAAAAAATCATTCGTGCTTTTATTGTTGATTGAAAATTATTTATTTAAACTGGCATTGCTCATTTATACATTTAATCAAGACTTCTTCTTATCAATGTCTGAATATATTTGTGTACGTACTCAACAGACTATCGACACATTTGACAATTTCGTAGTTTGACAAAACAACTATCAGAAATAGATAAGCATCAGAGGCAACTGTAAATCAAAATCATTGTTAATGCAATGTACAAAAGTTAACAACTAGGCTATTATTTGTTTTGAAGCGCTTATCAGTTTGTTTAAAAAGCAATAACATGCACATTAACCAAGGGCGACAATACAATATTCCAATGGATAAGCTATCACTATCTCAATTTGAGCAGCTTATAATATGTTGGGCAATATTTCAACTACATGTGTGTGTTTTTTAAACAGCATGCTCGTTGGTGTTTTGTGAATGCATAACTAGTTTGGAATATTCTATGCCCACCACACACTCTCTATATGATTTCTGTTTGGTGGCTCAACAGAGTTCAGCTTAATTAATTATTATTTGCTTTGCGCAACATGCAACAAACAACAGACACAGGCACACCAGGAAAAGTGGTCATAACTAAAGTTGAAAATGGTTAGAAAAACTTTTGCACTTTATCGGAACTGCTTGCGTCGTTGGAGATTATTTTAGTGCATGCTACTTTTCCGCCTGCTTTTGCTTGTTGGCTGCTTATGTATGTATGTCGAAAGCTAATCAAAAACTCATTGAAAATTCATATACAACAGGTAGCAGCAAGCAACAGGAAAAGCAGCCAGCGACAACAAAATGGCCGACAGAGAGCTGCGCAAAGGCAGCCAATAAGTAGGAAGCGGCTGGGGGCGATGCGGTCAAAACGGAAGGTGCAAAATAAAAGGAATTTGAAATGAGTGAAAGGCCTGGATTTAAATGTTTGGCTAAAACTTTATGTGGCAGCAAAATCAGAAACAACAACAGCAGCAGCAACAGCAACAGCAAACAATGTTAAATTGCCGGCATCCGAATTGAGTTTTCTGTGTGGCACTTGGAAGTTGCGAAATTAAGAGCAAACAACTTTTAAGTTTGGAACCGGATATAGCAGCTAGATAAGAAGTGCCAAAGATTAAATACCCTAAATAGTACAGAGTCGACTGAACTACGTTAAAATTGTAGTAAAAGAATGTCTAATACAAGAGTTATATATATTCTTATAACAAGTTTTTTTTTACTCATCTTTAATAATAAATTTATATTTGGATGTATTTTCAACTTAGTCGGATTTTGATGAAAGCTGAAAATTCATTAGGTTTTTTGCTGGCTGAAGTTTGCCTGTATTGTCGAAAAATTTAACTCAATTATATGTAAATCAGGAAAGATGTGCGAAAACTAAAAGTATTTGCGGTCCAGTTTTTTCTGTATGCAAAAAAAAAAAAAATAGGCTGTAACCCGAGGCATCTTTTTTATATCACTGACAAAGTCAATGTACGTTTTGAAATGGAAAATCCAGAAACTTTTTTTAGCCAATTTTTCAGAAATGTTTCATTATATTTTTATTATTCCGCACCTAATTAAATTCTGCATTAAACGAGTTAACCGACCGATAGAAAGCTTGAAAAAATAATATTCACATTTGCAAAAACTAAAACAAAAATGTAATATGATTATATTGACTTTAATAACGATCAAGAATATATACACACATATCAGCTTGTGTACTCAGTAATACAATTACTGTATTACAGCCTTTATGGAATAGTGGATATGAAAAGGGTCAGAAAGCGCTTTCATAAAATTCAATTAGATTGAAGGAATTTGTAACCGCCTCTGCCGAAAGCCTGACAAAAACACAAATAGAAACCCAATTTGAAAAAAATTGCCAAAAAATGTCTTAACGTTGTGTTAAATTTGCTTTTGTTGTTGTTGCTGTTGTTCTTCTTTTTGTTGTTGCTGGTGCTCTTATTATGAGCACTTCAGCATTTTGGTATAATTTGATTATTTGATTAGCGCGTAATTTTGTTTGAGCGAAAACAGATTTCCAATTGACCAAATTCCGAATTACCAAATGGCCATAAAAATTATTTGTATATACAAATAATTCAATTTTGCTAATAAAACACTGGGCAACAAAATTAATAAACAAGTTATTAAAATTATGATTTTTTTAACAAAGTTTTTTCAAAGTCTGAATTTTATAGTTCATTTAAGTAACTCATTAAATTTATTGCTTTGTTGTTGAGTGTAATTAAAGGGCATACGTTAGATGATTTAATGGCCAGTAAAGCGATTGATTGATGTGCTTATAAGACCATTTGGCTCTGCTCTAATTCATTTGTCTTTCTGCATTTTTGCTTCAATTGTGCGTAAAACTTGCGCATAAATATTTCGAAATTGTGCGTCAACTGGCACAAAACATTTGCTGTCAGCAGCAGAGGGTGGCATAAATATAAGGTGGAGCATGTGGGATAGTGTATAAGGTAGTGGCAACGGTGGCAATAGAGCCAAAAAAACGATGTGAGAAAACCAAATACGTTGAAATGTACGCCCGGCAAAGGGCACAGGACACCGGACATTACAAAGGCCCCAACATATAATGTGGTAGACGGGCCCAACACAACCCACACGATGATGATGGTGATGATGATGATGACGTCGAGGCTGGGACTGCATTCTGATAATTACAATGTTGATATTGTGCTCGTACATGCACATGAAGATGGCTTAGGGCACCGTCGGATTGCTTGGCTGCCAGGCAGCTGCTGCTGCTGGTTGTCGGGGCTTTGATGACCCGAATGAAAGCATTTCGCCTTTGTCCCCTGCACAATGACCCGTAAAACGTGGCCCTGGCACTGGCACTGACACTGTCCAATGACAACAGCAGGTCAGCGTTGGCTTTCCACCTGGTGGTGCCGCCTGTTTGCCAATCTCTCGCAGCTTTTGCTGCCGGGGCTGGCAGCTTGTTCATCTACAAGCTGCCAGCCCCGGCAGCAAGTGGCAATCAACAGTTGCGATTGTTATGAAATCGATCAAAATCGATTGTGATAAATATGAGAAATTTATTTAATACTTAGCAATACAACAAAAACTAGCTCCGCAAAATGTCAATTTATATGTGTTCATTTAATTTATTCGTTACAAGACTATTAAATTACTTTTGTTAAATAATCTGAATGATAATCGATATTTATTGGAAGGTATTTACAGGTTTATATATTATCAGGCAATTAATTATTAAACGACAAATGTGATTAATACAAATTGCATTAATTTATTGTCATCATTTATTTCCAGTTCTAAGTTAAAATGCTTTAAAAATAAATTGCCAACTTTTTTCAATTTCATTTTGCCTCGACAATTGAAAAACCCTTGAAATTGCGCATACGACGCGTTGTCGGCGGCGTCTTAAATTACTTGAAATAATTGAATTTGATTGTTTGGCTTCAACTTGCTATATACATAGACTGAGAGCCCGCCATTGCCAAAATCAATGCTGTCCGAGCACACACAAAACGAGCTGAGAATACAAGAAAAAAATTCAAAAAAAAAGAAAAAAATGGAAAAAATGAAAAGCTTAGTATTTACATGCTCCAAGCACAAGCGCCACTTGACTCATCGATTTTCGATATTTGAACTGTGCTGCATTACATGTTGGACCTGAGCACGTTTAAGCAGCGACCATAAAACATTCGAAAAACTAAACGATACTTTAAATGTATATGTTTTGACTATATATATATTTCTTTTTTGTAATATCAGCTGTTGCATTAATTCACTACCAATAGATTTCTGTGTTCAATGTGTAAAATGGAAGCCAGCAATTTGATTTAAATTGCAATGAGCGCTTTACGAAGATTGACTGTGGCCACAAACTCAATACACAATGCGCAATAATCGCCAGAAAATCAGTGCAACAAGCAATCGCTCATTAATTTTGGAATATTCGAATATGCGGACTATATGAACGGAACCAGCTACGTAATGGAGATGCCAGTGTCTACATGGGCGGGAGGGGGGAGGCATTTGAATTGAATGCGACTACCAAAATGTCATTCAATAATCATCATGCAGGCTTTGGGCTTTGATGCTATGGCCTGTTCATGTGAATATGCATACCAAGCCCACGTACACACACACACAGATGCACAGTAGTTGTTCTACTCGTACACTCTGAGAAAAATGCAGCAGGTATTATAAGTTTAATCGTTGTCACCAGCTTCTTGTATCGACTTTTACACAGAATTTAAAAACAAAATACGTTTAAAAAAATTGATAAACAATTCGGTAGGAATTCTATTCCGTTTGTACCTCATTTTGTTGCAGTGTACATACTTTAGACGCCAGTAGCAACGAGCATAAGAGAGCAAGCGAGTTAGAGTGCAAAAGACAGCTGTGCATCTGATTGGCTCGGATGAATGCTAATTAACAGCGAATTCGATTCGGAAATGTTGCAAATTTCTGGGAAGCTGCAGTTGCATCTGCAACCGATTAGCGCATTGCCAAAACATAGACAACAGATGTATGCATTTTACCATCAGCTGGAAGGTAAAAGATGCAAGAAACAAGATACATTTGAATGTGGCGTCGGTTTCACACAACCGAAATGCGTCTGTTCTATGCAACGAAACTGGTATAAATTTCTACGAAATATAAATATATATAAGCATTCCTCAAAGTTAGTTTTTGCAAGCGCAGTTGAATTGTAATTGTCAGATAACTTTACAGCATTCCATGTGCTGTTTGTTTCTACATAAAGATACAATATACAATAATCGAAAAGATGCAAGATACAAGTCACAGCTGTTAATGCATGGTTGGTCATGTGCTTCGATTTATCGACACCATTTCTATTTGTACTTTTGGCACAAAATATTTACACAATTGACAGCTGTTCAATGCTCGCTGCCTGCTGCTGCGTCAGCAGCATCAGCATCAGCTTCGACGTCAGCAGCAACAAGCCAATAAGAGCGCAACAACAGTTGCGCCCTTATTCTGCAGAGCTCCTGTTGTATCCCCCCACCACCCATCGCATATGTATTATCTTGGCTTATTGTCACATAATCTCTGTCAACATAAAGCAGGCCACAGTCGCGACTCGCCCCATCACCTTGAGAAATACGCTTACTGCGAGGCCATTACAGCTCGCTAATGTGCTTGGCATAAACATTCGCCCGGATCTTTTGGCTCCCAAGAAGTGCTCGGCACACTCAACTTACACTCAACCAACAACATTTGGGTAAATATAAAATTACGAGCTGTTAGAACTCACACAGTATGTTTTCTTGCCGAAAATCTATTTATATGTAGCTCAAATTATTTGAGAATTTATTTGTTTTCTTTTTCCAAATTTCAACTTTTGCCGCTATTTTAAATTATATTATTATATTGTACAAGTATGAACAAATTGTAATTGTAAATTTTCTGTTTTGTATTGAATTGGATAATTAAAATATTTTATGGCCTACAACTTATAAATATTATAATATTATATGAGCCCATTTATTGCTGGCAGCCAGTTCTTTAAGTGCAATAAAAGTTCGTTGTAAACTTGGCGGGTTAACAATCCGATGGCTGGTGTTTAAGTTTTTGCCATTCGCGAAGCAATTGTGCGTATACGTAATATTTAATTTATCATTTATTTTAGATCTGCAAGCTTGTGTGCGTGTGCGTCGTGTGTGTGTGAGTGTGTGTTAGTGTGTATTTGTGGCTTTGCTTTTCACTTATATCGTGTTTCATTATACACGTCAAAGGTTTTTGGCTTAGTTGGTTTTAGTGGTTGCAGCTTTAATTTTAGCCTGACTTTAAAAGCAGCACACACACATGGATACACACAGGTAGATATAGATAGATAGATATCCGCACCCATCTAATATCAGTTGAAAAGTTTTTGTCATTAAGCTGACGCGTCAGGGGCAACATATAATAATGAATATATATTGGCACTCGTGCCACTGATAAGGCCACTTGGCTGCCTGTCGTCTAATCAATCAATAAGCGCGCCTCACTTTTTGGCATGATGCACAAACTCGCCCAATATAAGAATATAAAATGGCAGGCATAAATGTTCCCACGATACACACACACACATACGCACCTATTGATTATTTATGCGTTCCGCGTGGTCTGCGGTTCAGTTCGGCAACCAATTTGCATACAAAAAAATAACACGAAAATCGAAGCTGCCAACCTGTCGGTAGATATTTTGCTGTGCTAGACATTATTATTACAATCATTGTTGTTGTTGATGTTGTTGTTGTTGTTCTTGTTGTAGCGTGCTAATGGCAAATTAGGGCCTGCAATTTATGTCAAGTTGTAGTTGAAATGGTCAAAGCCATTTAATGGCCAACAGAAATTTGCCAACATTAAAAGCCAGCTGGCAACTCTGGCAACAACGACCACATATGACAATACTGATTCAGATTGACATTAAGAAAGATGATGAATTCAATTTGTAATTAGTGACCAGGCAGCTAAATGCCACAGTAGAGCCAAAGGCAAAGTTAATTGAATACGACGAATAGCTGAGTGCAAAGTGAGTGCAAAATGAATGGAGAGCCAAACGAGGTAAATCATTTTGCCAGTGACAAATTGGATGGAAATGCTAAGTAGACATAAATACTTGCAGCTGGGCAAATGCCAAGCGCGTTGATTGACACAAGCAGGAGACACAAAAAAAAATGGGCAAGAACAACGGAAGCAAAAGAAAACAAAAACTGAATAATGTCAGCGCATTAATAAAAATTGCAGACGATCGGAAGTCATAAATAGAAAGCAGGTAAATTACATTAGAAACTTTATAAAATTTTAAAGCAGAACAAAATAGTGAGTAAATTTGAAATAAATTGTCAAATGATTGTGTAAATATATGTTTGCCAAATCTGAAATATAATCACTTAATGTTCGGAAATTGCAATTTAATTGAATGCACAGCTCTAAGATCTGGTCACAAATTGTTTGCTATTCGAAGATGTGCGAATTTGTTGCCAATCAATTACGCTAATGAATACAGTTTGCTGAATGGATTCAGTGAAAGCAGTTAAATGCAGGCCCTACGGCATTCGCAATTGCGTAAGAAACGCACAACATTGCTTACATTTCGCATTAGACGAGAAAGCATCCGATAAAGCACCCAAGACGATCAACATGAATGGCTGAGTTTGCGAGACCTTAGTTGAATGTAAATGGGCCTTAAGGCATTGCCACCACCCGCAGCCACCCACAATTTACACACACAAATTTTTCGCAAATTTTCTGCTACCAAATCTGAGCAAATTTCAACAAAATTTGTATTAATTTGCCCATCAACTGACGTATGTATAAGATGGCAGGAAGGAGGAGGAGTGTAGAAACTAACGGGTTTATTGCCTGGGAGTGGAACGATGAAATTGCATAATAGTAATTGACACTGTGTAAATGCAAATCCTTTAAGTGGCGCTGAAGTACAGGCCACTTGAAGCGAGTGCAGAGCGTTACAGCCGACGGCCGCTGGCAATTGGCAGTTGGGCACAGTCAGTTCGAAAAGTAGACACACCTATTGCCGGCCTATAAATAGAAAGTGGCAAATGTTTAAAGTTAACACCTTATCTCAAATCTTATCTAGATCGGCACACACACACACGCACATAACTGTGTCGCACCTAATCAAATCTTTGGCCCATTGTCGGAGGCAGGTGAAGATGGATGGGGCTGTGTGGTAAAACATGGAAAATTGGCTGCTCAGCCGCAATGTCGCCTATTTAATTGCGTTATGCGTCAATCGCTGATTTCAGATATCGAACAAGCATTTAACAATGTACACAACTTGTACTCGCATTCGTTAGTTCTTGTTCTTGTTCTTGTTCAGCTTTCGCGCAGACACGAAACACAATCGAGAACACACAATTCTCAATACTTGAGACTTAAGGCGCTGCCGTTTCAACTATCAGGGTGCTCATTGCGTTTTATTTAGTATATTTTTTGTTTTGCTTTTTTTTTTTGTTTTTTATCTTATCGGGCCCGCCTAAGACCCGCTGCTAAACAGCTTTAGCTGCGATTATGAAACGTGTCGCATTTCTCCAGCGTGATTAGTTTTAGGGAAAACAGTCGGCCATATATAGTTAAGTGGGCTCCATAAAATCCAATTTTGTGTAAGTCATCAGCCACAAATAGACGATGCATCGCCACACGCTGCGCGACAGGTTAGTTAACTTATGGGCGACACTGTATAAATTGCAAGGCAATCATGCGGCAATTATCCGCCTCATCACCAACAGGCGAAGCAGAAGTAGAAGGAGAAGAAGCTGCAGCAATTGCATTTGCTTTTCTTAATGTGTGTGTGTGAGTGTGCGTGTGTGGGTGTGGGTGTGTGTGTGTACGTGCGACTCACAAGTGGCGCTTCAGCTTTACGCCCGAGTGCAAGTGAGTGTTTGTGGCTATCGCAGCAAGTGCCAGCATATTCAAGTGTTGAATGCGCTGCGTGTGTCCATGTGTGTGTGTGTGTTTTAGATGCTTCGCAGTTAAGTTGCCTGCCAAATGCTGAAAATCAAGCAGAAAGTGCATAGCATTTAATTGAATCAAAGGCCTTGATACCACTATAATTAATTCAATATGAACTAATCAAAAACCCATGTAAATAAATGTGGCATGTAATTTTCCAAGTGTTGAAATTGAACATAAAAAAGGGTTTAAACTTCATGACTCCTAGACTCAGAAAATATCTCAATTCTTTTTTTTTTGTATCGAAGTTAACACGCATTTTCACATGATGTTGATACCTGCTTCAATTACCTGTTACATTTGTATATATATATGCATGTCAGCAGCAAATAAGAAATAACATTTGGATGCTGACAGTTAACAATGGGTTTAATTTAATATCGACGTGCCTTGGCTGGCAGCCTGTCATTGAGGTGTCGTAAACTTAACAAAATGCTGTTGCCGCAATTGTCAAAAAATTGCGAATATTTTCTTGACAAGCCGCATAAAAACACAATTTAGCTGCTTGTCAAGTTACATGAGATTTAACAGGAAATTAAATGTTATTAAACAAAATGTGCAAAAATTTCAACCAAAAAATTGTTTTTAAAGCAACGTTGTTTTTTTTTGACAAGCTAGCTTTTAAATTGTAGTTGAATAATAAATGTTTAAGAGAATTGCAAATGTCCTTGAGAGAAGCCTGCATACAATTTCGTTTAACCAAATTGCAATTATTTTAACAGCTGGCCCGTTTGCATAAAGTTTTCGGACCAATTCCATAATAGGAGTCACATATGATATTGTGAATCATTTTGAATGATGCACTGCGTTCCATGGAAAATGCATGCAGCAACAAAAGACCCAGAAATCTATTTGCCAGTATATTTTACACATGTTCGGCTTTTGTTGAACTTTCCCTTTTTTCGCAATAAAGCGTTGGCAAACAATAAAACCGCAAATCGAATTAAATGCAACCAAGTGCAAATGTTAAACGCAAACATGAACAGCGGCCACTGCGGAGCTGTCCTTGGCACATGGCGTATTCGTGATGCGCGATCCGTGTGCCTTAGCGCCTCTGCGAATATCGTGCAAGAGTTACGTATTTCAATTTACTGTTCCGAGTTCGAGTCTGAGTTCGAGTTTGAGTTTGAGTTTTAGCTACACTTTGCAGTTTTGTTTTTGTGCAATTAATAAAAATGTAATTACATTATTTGTAGTTTGTGTTTTCCGCTGTCAAATTACCTTTTGTATTGCTGTGGCTGATGCTGTTACTGTTGCTGTTGCTGTTCCTGTTATTGTTGTTCTTGCTGCTGTTGCGTTGCGTTTAAATATTGTTGTTGTTGTTGTTGCTGGTTGGATGGGGGGTGGTGAGTGGTAGTTGGGCGAGCGCCCCCAACTTGACTTTCGGCACAATTTGTTTCGTTTTTAATTGCTTTTTAGCTCTGTGTTTGGTTTTTTTGTTGTTTTTTTGTTTTGTTATTATTTCTCTTTACGTATTTTACGTATGCGTGTTTTTTACCTTTCAGAAATTGTTTTGGTTTATTTCTCTGGAATTTGGTAAGCGGTCACTTTAAAGGAAGCAAAAGCGACCAAATCTGTTGGAATTAACACACAAAGAGTAGAAAATATAACAGACATAAATATTAATGCACAAACAGATGCAGAACAAGCATGGACAATGGCTTTTGCTCTTGTTATTAATATTATTTCTTTCGTTTCTGTTTCTCATTTATTCTAATTTTTCTTTAAATATTTTATGTCCTTGTTTTGCACCTTTTTGGCTTTGACTGGCCAGCGATTTGGTCGCTGTTTGCTTTTGGTTTATTTTTATTTTTATCGTTAAATTTGTCGCTTGTCTTCCGTTGTTGCAGAGCACAGAAATTCATACACTCGACTGCGCGTTGTGTGTTTTATAAATAAATAAGTTTCACATCAAATGGCCACCGAACTGAATTTCCAAGCCCAAGCCCAGCTGCACACTGAGACAGAAGCACACGCACACAATGGCATACACATTTACAGAAACTGACAGTGGCAGCCAAGAGCTCAATAATGCGTATCTGTAAGATACAAATACGCACACTTAGTTGCACTGCGGACGGCGTTAATTATTTGACACAAGCAGTTGGCAAAGCCGGAAAAACAGAAAACTAAAAACTGAAAACCGTTCAACTTGATGAATTGCCACAGACACGTTTATGAAATACCCTGCAATGTGTACACCAATGCTGTCGTTTAGTTGATAATATCTGATATTCATTAAATAAGAAGTACGAGGTAAAAATAAATTTGTTGGTAATAGCAAATATCGCTTCAGATACTTTCAAAATAATTTCTCCTCTTAAGATTGAATATCTTATTTTCTTAAATCATTATGAATGGAAATTTCAGATACGATAATTGATAATTGTATTGCCTTAGGTTTTCGATTTGTAATTTTTTTTTTTATTGTAATAACAAAATATTGGACAAAAAAAAAATCAAATATAAATGCTTTTAAATTCATTTCCATTTTTTTCTGAAAATCATAAATTTTAAATGCAGGGAATTTCGGCTGCGGTGTGCAAATTTTGATTAGTTTATTTTTTGCGCTTGTCGCTTGATGAATATTTTGAAATTGTTTTG
Organism: Drosophila micromelanica; assembly: GCA_004143825.1. Classification (NCBI taxonomy): domain Eukaryota; kingdom Metazoa; phylum Arthropoda; class Insecta; order Diptera; family Drosophilidae; genus Drosophila; species Drosophila micromelanica. The sequence goes on from SCDY01000500.1 coordinate 27,027, forward strand.
GCTGGCCCACTAAAATGTGTTAATGTTCCTAGAGACAATGTCGTTTTATTTTGTTTTTATGCCCCGTTCTGTTGTGGTCGTTGCTGTCGTCTCCTTTTGTTTTGGGGGCCGTCCAATAATTTTGATTGCTGCCAAAAATTCTTAGACGCTCGGTCGCATTTTCGCCTGCCTGTGGTAAACCAAAAGTTTACTTACTGAGTGAGGGCCCCGGCAAATAAATGTGGACTACGTCTATCTACGACTACTTCGGCATCAGCTTATGCCCGACACAAAAGACGATAGTTGGTATCGGGTGCTAAGAACATGTATCGCTCGTATCGCTAACGCTCCAGAGTTGACGCGTTTGTAGCGCTAATTGATAGCAAGTGATATGAAAGAAAAAAATAAATACGAAAACAAAATGATTGTGTTGAGCTTTTGATTTTGATTTCTTTGACTCATGCTACTATGGAGTCTTAGCCCTTGACAACTGTTGGCAGCTCGGCGACAGGTTGACAGTTTCACAAGCATCAGTTTTCTCTCTCTCTCTCTCTCTCTCTCTCTCTCTCTCTCCCTTGCCTTCAGCGAGTTTCTAATTCAAAATGCAAGCGGTAAGCATTAATTATTAATCATTGTGATTAATTTGGTAACTGGCTATCTGGGAAGCACCTGGCTGTAGATTCATCAGCGTAGATCAAAGCGATAATACGCGTAATACTGCACAAGCCCTCTCTCTCTCTCTCCCCCACTCTCTCTCTCTCTCTCTCTGTCTCTCTCTATCTTTCAGCGTATCTATTTTTGTGCGACACTTGCCATAAATTACACTATGTAGCTGCTTTTCCGGGGCAGCGGCTTAAAATGTATGCTAAAACAAACAACAACAATCAATAAAAGCGATTAATTTGTCGCAATAAATGGGGAATCGCTTGAAATGAGAGACGCCCACGCGAGAGTCACAGCTACTTTTGGCAACTCTTTAATTCTCTGTATCGCTGTTTCTGCCCGGGCTATAAACACAAACTATAACAGCCATATATGGGTCACATATGTATATATATAGTGCACAGTAATCAGTGTGCACATATATGGCCAAAGGGGCGCCAAAAAAAATTAAAAAAAAAACACTTTTTACACAAAGCGAGTGAATGATCTGCGTGTCACAATTTGCGACTTTCTGTGGCATTTTTTTTTTTTTTTGGCTGTAAGTTCTGTGCCCTGCAACAAGTTCAGGTGGCATTTATTGTTATTGTTTGTCGCTGATGCTGTTGCACTAATTGCTAGCGCGTTTCTGTCCGAGTTGCTCGCTGGCTTCGCTTTTACACACACTCAATCACATTTCCAGGGCTGTGCACTTTGATTTGCCTTTAAAGCACCTTTGGCACTCAACACGCGACACACAAAAAAAAATACACAAAAAATTTGGTTTTTTTCAAAAAAAGAAACGAAACACAAACAACACAATAAAAAACGATATAGTCAACTAGAGGCTAGAAATGGCAGAGCACTCGACTTTACACACGGTCACGTTGTTGTTGTTGTTTGCTGCTGCTGCAGATGCTGCTGCAGATGCTGCTTTTGATGCTTGCTGCAATTGTTGATGGCTGTTGTTGGCACGTGCTGCCGATGTTACTACTTCTGCTACTGCTACTGCTACTGCTGCTGCTGCTGCTGCTGCTGCTGTTGCTGCTGCTGCTGCCGGCGGCTTCTCTTTTACTGATTAGTCGCTGCTGCTAAACCTTCACGCTAGACGTTTGCTACGCAACTGACAGGCGGCAACGGTTCGTGACTGGCGACGAGGCGACCGTTCGACCGTCGACACCGTCGCAGTCGCAACTCGGCTGGCGTTCGGTTCGCCACACGTTCGCTTTCAACATGTTGCGAGCGACGAGCAGCGAACTCCGAGCGGCGAACAGCGAGTGAAAGTGCAGCAGGAGCAGCTGCTGCAGCTGGCTGGCTACAGCTTTTACCGCAAAACAAAAGGGTAAGAGAAGAAAAAAAATAACAGAACAAGAAACAAAAAGAAATAATTGCAAATAGTTGTTGCCTTCGTTTGCCCGGTTCACGAAATTGGTAAGCAACGGCAAACTGGGCAAACAAACAAAGACAAGCAGAGCAAATATCTAAACTGCAGCAGCAGCCCAGCATTGTGCTAGCAACAAGCTGCACAGTGGTGCAAAGCATACACTTACTTTGAAAATACAAAAATTCTGAACTGCTTAATTCAGCAACGAAGTAAAAACGGATTTGGTCAAGTGTGTGAAAGAAGAGTTGGAAAAAAAAAATTGCTCTCGAGAAAGGCCACCCTATACAATTTTTATCAGTTAGAAGCCTCTTCAATGCTACCGATTAGAAGACGTAAAAGGACGACAATCTAAATGCATTTTAAGTAAGGGTAAAAAAATTATATTTACTGATACAAAGGCATTTCCATGACAGACATAAAAAGAATGTTCAAACTACGATCTACAAAGACGTCCTTAGCTCAAAATCAACTTTTATGTAGTTAGCAGCTAACCACAAATTCCGATTGATTATGAAAAAAGAAAACACAAAATCGAAAACGGATAATTGAATAATGATTAATCGCGCACTGCGCTGGCTATTGAACTGTGAGGCTGTGGTAGTTAGGGCACCAAACAAAGCACAATCAGCAATAAAGGGAAAAGCACAAAGCGAGATTGTAGAGACCTCAAACCCCTGTATTTTGGCTGCTACAATTTTCGGCTGCGGCCCGGGCCAAGCCAACATGTTGTTAAGTATATTTCTAGCCAACATGTTGGCTGCCTTTAGCTGACTGTTAGCTTTAATGATGCGGCCAGCAGTGAAAAGCAACAGCATCAGCAGGAGCAGAATCAGCCGGTGACGATGACGACGACGACGACGACGCTGTCAAATCCCAGACGTGCATTAGTTATAGAAAAGTTTGACAACAATGGCCGATGAGCTGCAGCTCTGGGGTTGCGTTTTATTGAGATTTGTGCACTGCGGCGTATGATTAACAAAATTAACAGACATTTATCGGTGGCTCCCTATAGAGAGCACAAGCACTCAAATCCAAATAAAATATAAGTAATCCTTTTCCAAGCTAGTTTTCTTTCTCAACCTCTTGTTTGCTTAATTGTGTTCTGTCATCGACAATATTTGAAGCATTTCCCTCTGTCTGTCTGTCTGTTTAACGTTTGTGCAAGTGTTTTGGACGCTGAAGCTCTAAGATACATAGTTGAAATGCAACTGACAAGGAAAACAGAAGCCGATTATCTAATTAATCTAACAACAAACAACAACAGAAAACAATTGTTACACTTGTGAGTTTTCATTTGGGGCGGTAATATTGTGCTTAACCTTGCTTTTCGTTAGCTTTCAAGCGAACTAAGTACTTGAATCTAAGAATTTGAAAATTCAGTTATAGTCATATATGTATGTATATGGAAAACCTCAGTTGATTTGTTGCTTCATTTCCCTTTTATACATTTGTTGCTGGTCGGGTTCTGAGTAACCACAGATTAGATTTTTAAAGGTGCTTTTCCCACAGTCAACATTTGCTAAGTGGTGCACGTTTTTTCAGGAAGCCATTAGATTTGTCATGTTTTGTACCTGGTAATTACATTTACAATTGTTAAGCATTACAATTGTTAAGCTTTAACCCAACATAGAGTAGCCCACGCAGTTAAATTTGAATTTCAGACGAAACATAAATGCAAAAGTGGCTTTAAAGTCATATTTCGAATTCAAAAAAGTCTTATTAAATATATGTTGTAAAGAAAACTAGAGTATCGAAACAATCAATAATAACCATGCTAATTATGAATGAGAATAATAATATACAATAGCTAATGTTGTTTCAAAGATAAACTTTTCTGAATAGTTATGTTAATTAAATGTATTTAACACATTTTAAAACATGGGCAAAGAAAACTACAATTAAATTACACTTAAGGCATTGCTCCCAGTTTTACTTTCATTGTTTTTGTTGGCTTTTTGAAATAAATACGTGGGTATATTTATTCAACCAGAGCTAGCGCATTTTTGTTAAACATAATTGTATTATCTGTGAAATACTCGATAAAAAAAGCTCGTTTTGTTCAGTTGCTACACATTTTAAGCTGAGGTGAATAATTTTTTAATGCACTTATTTTTCGCGTTAAAGTTGAATAAAAAAAAACGAAAACTTTGACGTACTCGGTTGTAGATAGTGAGGTAGTGGAGCAGACGCTCTCAATTATTGATAGGCCAATAGACTCATAATTGCAGCTGCGGGAACGTCAGTAAAATTGATTGAACATGCTGCCAGCTAGCCTTTGGCTTAGACAACGCTGACAAATTGCACTTAAACATACCTTTACAGTAACCTTATATGTAGTTGTGTTTTTATAAACTTAGCTTACTAGACGGTTTGCCAAATTTATTAAAACTGTTTTTTATCCAACGCTTATCAAACTAGTTATCTACTTACGTCTCAGGAAAATGCATTAATAAACTTACCTGCAAGAAAATGGAGAGAAACATGTTAGAGTTTAAGCTTTAAATTGAAGGTAAATACAATAAACCAGATACAGAATATTTGAAATTAAACCTTTACATTTCCCTTACCCCTTAACTCTACAGCAGTGTTCTGTGGCAGTGCAGCAAAATCTTCTAAATTATAATGAACAGTAAATTGTAATTTGTAGTTAGATTTGCCTTTGGCCAGTATTTTCATAAAAATTACATTTTCTGCCTGCATTTTGTAACTTGAATAACTAACATTTTCAAAGAATAAACGCTGCCAGCGTTGTGGCACAACAAATTTGAGCGCAACTGCCAAGCGCAGGACAACTACAGAAAATGCTATTTAAGCCATTTTTATAAATAAAAACAAAATGCTGCAAACGCATTGAACATACAATTAATATGTATATTTATTAATAGGCCTGAGGCACGCTTAATGCATGACATAAGTATCTGAGTGTCACCTGCAGCAGATCGAACCAAAGCAACAGTTGCATTCGGTGCAAAAGTCGCATGTGCTTGTGAAATAGCTCATTCGCACCGTGGTCCCAAGGTAAGTACCATTGCGGCAGCTTTGAGCTTTTGCATTGCGCTGAAAGCTTCAAAAGCTTTGTGCTTTTGCGTGGGTTTCTCAATAAACGTATTAGTCAATAAAAGGGAAGCTTTTGCACAAATTAATTTTACACAGCTTAAAGCTCTGCGAATTTGGACCGATTTCAAGCTTTTAAAGCACAATTATAGAGCTTTCAAAAATGGTGCAAGAAACCGCCTGACTTTCATGTGTCTGTTTTCATGTACGCATCACAAATTTACTTGAGCTTTCGCAAGCTACAAAGCATTTCCTTTTAAAATAACGGTAGATGTCCTTTGAACATATGATCTTAAATAAACGTGTTGGTTTTCGTAGAGTTTTACAATTTTCTTTTAACTCAGAGTGGAGATGTCAATGAATGCATATGTTTTTTAACCTCTGATACCCCGAAATAATAAATAAATAAATAAAATATTTTTTCACATGTTGGTTTATGCATTTGCATAAGCAAAACTATTTATAGGCTTAACCCAAGCACACAGTTATCGCCATATTTTAATCAAATGTCGTCTTGATATTCATCGATGTTTCATATATTCATAAAAATGATCGACTTTAAATTGGAAAGAAAATTGCTCCTAAAATCTATATAATTAATTTTTTTTTATTTTTTAACATCGCTAATACGAAGTATATTTAATAGAGAAATATTGTTAAAATTGTCAACAAGCTAAAAATCATTTAATAACAAGACGTGATTAGTAAAATATATTTTAGCAGACTGATGCAGTTACATAAATGTTAACACGTAAATTGGTTAAAAGTTGAAATGCAATAATTTAAAGTGTTCTTTAAAAAATATATGTATATTCCCTTTCAATGGAAGTGTCCTGGCGCAATTACAATATCGAATATTCCTGTCAGAGTCTCGTTATATGTCGCTTTTGGCGTTTCTTCATTTATTATTATTAATTTATACAGCTTCGCATCGAATGGGCTTAAAAATTGTTGTTTTTCATTTGCGTTGCGTGTTGATAAAATGCAAGAGTTATTTTTGCGCTGGCAAAAGCGACGCGAAACAGCAGCCCCTCAGAAGGTGCAGCTATAAATAAGCCGCAAATTCTCTTGCGCTCGTATCGGATTATGCCGTGACTTGTCCAGCAACACTCACACACACACACACACACACACATGCACACATACCAACACTGAGACACACAATCAGCTCACACGCCCACTGCTGATACACGCCCACATTTGCTAAAGTTCAATGACTAACAATAACGAAGCGTCATCCAAGCGTAAATTATTGTCAAGGACCCCAAATGGGCCGAGAAAAACGCTGCCAGGGTAATGAAAAGGGGCCATGAGGCGTGTGGCAAGTGGGACCGTCAGAGAGCAGCTTAGCGGAAATGTGATAGAAGTGCTTCAGAAAAAGGGTTCGAGTTTTCGACGGCTCCGTGTAGAGCGCGCAACAGTTGATTGCCATCAATTGGAATTATGTAAATCAAATTGTCCACGCATTATTTAGAGTGCATATTGTTTGGTTGACGGCTCCAATTGGGCGTGAAAATTGACTGGCACATATGGCTCGCAAGATGCTTCAGTTGCTCGACCGCGAAAGCAAAGCCTTGCCACATTTTAAGAAAAATACTTTCCCAAAACGAAGAAAACAAACAAAACGGAAAAGTCATCCAAGGAATGCCAAATTTTAAATTCTTTTGCTTGACACAAATATATATTCGAAAGTTCCATCAAATGCTCTCTGCTATTTATGTATTTGCATATCCAGACAAAAGTGACTGCGTAAATAAGTGCAAACAAAACCTTTAAAAACGGGATTCACTAATAAAAAAAAAATTAAAAACAATTTAACAAAATAATAATAAAAATCCATGTATGTTAACATCTGCATTTAATCCGCTTTTCGAGTTTTCCCGAAGCCACGTGTCTTTTCTGCACGGTGGTCGAGGTGAACTCGTAGTTTTCCTCCATTTTGGTGGGCCCTTTTATGGTCGATGGCGATTCAGTATTTTTTGTATTATAGCGGGCTTTTTTGGCTCAGAGTGTTTCTTTGTGGTTGCACAGGGTTTTTTCGGGGGTTGAGTGTGTTTCTTCGGGAGTACACAGGGTTTCTTCGGGAGTTCAGGGTGTTTTTTCGTGGGTACACTTGGTTTTTTCGGAGGTTCACAGGGTTTCCTTGGGAGTTCACAAGGTTTCTTCGTGGGTTCACAAGGTTTCTTCGTGGGTTCACAAGGTTTCTTCGTGGGTTCACAAGGTTTCTTCGTGGGTTCATGGGGTTTCCTAGGGGGTTCGCAAGGTTTCTTCGGGGATTCACAGGGTTTCTTCGGGTGTTCAGAGGGTTTCTTCGTGGGTTCATGGGGTTTCCTCGGGGGTTCGCAAGGTTTCTTCGGGGATTCAGAGGGTTTCTCCCGGGGTTCACAGGGTTTCTTCGGAGATTCACATGGTTTTTTCGGGTGTTCACGGGGTTTCTCCCGGGGTTCACAGGGGTTTCCTGTGTTTTGAGGGTGTTTTATCGTAATTTTCCAATGTCTTCTTATCTTTCTCGGTTTACAGGGATTCCTTGTATTTTCGCAGGGTTTCTTTGTGTTTTTGCAGTGTTTTTTTCTGTTTTGACAAGGTTTCTTTGTAATTTTAGAGGGTCTTGTGGTTTCACAAGGTTGTGTTGTGGTTTCACAAGGTTGAGTTGTGGTTTCACAGGGCTTGGACGTTGTAGGAGTGGGTTTCGTTGTAGTAGAACAAGGTTCTGTTGTCGTTTTACAGGGTGGCGTCGTCGTTGGACCACGACAGGACTTAGTCGTCGTTTCACAAGGTTTAGTTGTGGTTTCACACGCTTTTGTTGTGGTTTCACATGGTTGTGTTGTGGTTTCACAGGGTTTTGCCGTTGTAGGTGTTGTTGAAGAAGAACAAGGTTCTGTTGTCGTTTCACACGGTGGCGTCGTCGTTGGACCACGACAGGACTTAGTCGTCGTTTCACAAGGTTCTGGAGTGGTTTCACAAGGTTGTGTTGTGGTTTCACAAGGTTGCGTTGTGGTTTCACAAGGTTTCTGCGTTGTAGGACAAGGTTCCGTTGTCGTTTCACGCGGTTTCTTCGTGGTTGGACGATGGCGGGACTTCGTCGTCGTTTCACAGGGTTTCTCGGTAGTCGGACAAGGCTTTTCTGTTGTTGGACAAGTGCACGTCTTCGTCGTCGTTTCACAGGGTGCCTCGGTCGTCGTTTCACAGGGTTCTTCTGTTGTTTCACAGGAGTCGACTTCTGGTGTCTCGGTGCAATCCGACTCATGCCTTCTGTGCCTGTGGCGGGCTTCGACGCCATCCAGGCTTAGGGCCACAACGACGAGTGAAAGCCAGCCAAATAACCAGATGATGCGCATCGCCAAGCTGCTGAGCTACTTACTGCTGTTGCATGGCAGTTGCAACTTTTATATAGCAGATGCAGGCAGGGGAGCTCCGAGTAGGGCATTTGCAGTTTGGGGGCGGATAGGTCCATCTGAAGACAGCTTTACATTACGAGCAGTTGGTGCAGCGTATACCGAGTGGATGGTGACAGACCCCAACGAGTAAAACGCAGGTTTTTATCCAGGCACAGGCAGTGACCTCTGGTAGTCTGTTTCCATTTTTGGATCATAGCATTTTCGAGCGTTTACTTAATGGCAGGTGGCGCATATGCTTGATATTAATATATGACATTTAGTTATTGGGTTAGAAAAACGGATGTTGCAGAAATCTTAGAAATCTTAGAAAAAAAACCGTGGTTTGTTTTTGTTTTAATAATTTATTTCTAATCAATAGAAAATGAAAACCAAAATAATTTTGCATGTTTAATTGATGTTAAACTTGTTTATATGATTTAAGCTAACGGTAATTAATTTTAAGCAAACAAAATTAGCAACAATTTGGCGCACTCAAATATTTTATTACTACGAAGAATATGGTTCCTCTTGATTTTTTGCGTGTACATTTTTGTGTGTACATTTCTGTGTGTACATCGAATCAATTCGCACAGCTGGCAGTTTTAATCATACTAAATTATGTTGATTACCTGATCATTGTTTGGAGTTTTTCCATACCCAATTTCATAGCCTATTGTTCTATCGACATATTTTGATATCACAAGTTGAGCAAATAAAGGCTCTACCATTCAACAAATGCCGTTCGGCCTTAGATATATATGTATATAAATTGTCGACTATAAAAGTGGCCGGCAGCTTCTGCAATTTCAACAAATTAACGTTGACATTCAAGAGATTAACATAATGAAGTTAAGCTCACGTTTCCTGCTTGTGGCCTGTCTCTGCATGGTGGTCGCTTTCGCGGCCGCACAAGCCACCAGTGAACCCGATGTCGTCGACAGCACCGACGACGACGGTAGCGACGTCGACAGCACCGACGCCGACGACACGACTACCGCGAACACTAATACGGCTGCTGATACCATGGACCCTGATGCCAGCAGCGAAGGCGGGAGCGACTTGGACACCGATGAAGACATCGATGCAGACACCGAAGCAGGCACCGGCGAAGGCTCTGGCGAAGGCACCGACGCTGTGGAAGCCACCGGGGAAGGCACCGCGGATGGCACTGATGCCGACTTAGATAACTACACCGATACGGACGCGGAGGAGCCGGAGGTAGCCAGCACAGCGGCGAGCGTGCGCAGAACCACGCGCAGGTCAAATGTGCGCAGGAACAACAAAAGACGCCGGCAAAATGCCAAAAGGCGCAAGAACAACAGGCGCAAAAACAACAGGCGCAACAACAGGCGCAACAACAACAAGCGCAACACCAACAAAAGACGTCGTGCAAACAACAACAACAACAACAACAACAACAGCAGCGTGCGTTCCATCAGGAACAGGAGACGCGGCTAGATTGATCACTTGTTGAACACTTCTGGAGTTGCTAAAGTCTTATGATCGATTAGCTGTAACTTTTCTTTTTTTTTTTGTCTAAATTATGAATATTTCAAGTTTGATAAATAAGATTAATAAATAGAAACAACCCCTCAAAAAAGAATAAACTTTGAAAATTAATCGATATGGCAAGAGATTAGGAATCTCTACTTAATTCTATCGGATGCAGATGGAATTTATGTTGGCGTGATCAACGATGCCTACTTCCTCTCTAAGTCTTATATGTTTAAATTTTGAAATATATTTAATAAATGAAAACAGTCACTTAAAACTAAGCCATTTCAATAATATCGATCAAAAAGAGCCGTAAACACACGTATTAATATGGCAAACGGTTTAAGATTCTCGGATATTGATAGGCTTCATTTTGGGGTTTATTTAGCCATAACAATGCTCACTTCCCCCAATAATGATGCTACAAGAAAATTTCACAATTCAATGATCAGCGATGCCAACTTTATTCTTTTTTTTTCTTCGATAAGGGACAGGCCTTTACGTTCTAGCAACCAGTCTAAACTGACCTTACCCAACTAATCTTTATTTGTTTAACTTGGTTTTTTCCGGGTTTGAATTCTATTTTATCACATTAAATATCTCATGCGATACTTCGTTAGACATTTAACTTATGCCAACTAAAACAAATAAAAGAGAACATGACAAGGAAATTCCCAGCTCTAAATTAGCGTAAATAGCACATTCGTATGTACTTAGTAATATGAAATGTGCAAATGTGTGTGTATATGTAAATGTGCCTGTATGTACTTATACAAAAAATATGTTTGTAAATAAAGAAACAAAACACTTTACGCTAAGACTGTTCTTTTTCTTGCTGCTGACCTATATTTTAAACAAATGAATTTTAATAAAATTTTCTGGGCCTTAAAGTGACACAGAAATGTGTCCTCAATTAAGTCTATTAATTAGTCATGCTGGTTATTAAAGCTATTTAAGCACTATTTAAGCAAGAATTAAATCAATTGCATGGATTTTGGGTAAATAGAATAGAATATCTAATTTAGAGATTTCTATACTATAATTTAATTAGTATTTAATCGATAAGTTTAGTCTTCCTAGCTCGAAATATTCTTATTGTTGTGTTTTAATTAATTTTAAATTTGCAGCTAAAAATAATTTTAGCTTGGATGCAGTTCATTTTAAATTAAATATGATTTAAGCCAACAAACAAACTGGCACGGCAATTAAATAAAATTCTGATAAGCATATATATATGTATTGATACACTACAAATATATATATTTACAATTTAATCAGCAAGGCTTTTGCAAAATTTATGCACTTATTTATTCAATTTACAAATGTCAACCAGGTCCATGCAGTGCATTTGGCGATTTTATTGTTAGCACAGTTGGCAAACATATTCAATTATGCATTGGGCTTTGGCCTTAGATTACGCAGCCTTTGTACTTGAAATGTGCCAATATGTAGTACAGGTAAAAACAGGTGGAGCCCTGTGGTCTGTAGTCAATGGCTTTCTGGTTAAGTCTATTTTCTCTGCGTTTTGTTCGCCGGGCAAAGTTTTTGTCACTTAACTTTTCTGATTTGATTAAGTCGACTAACTGCAAATTGATTTCATTGTAAGTCGCTAATTGCCTGGATTGGTGGGGTTTGTGCAGGCCGTTGTCTAACTTTTGAGTCGAAGTTCGTTGTGTGCAGTTGTTGTCAGGGATAAATAGCGCATACGCCACGTAGCCGGCACACAAGTGCGTACAGCTGACGAATCGTGTTGCCACAAAACGAGTTTGGCTTTAAGCAGCCGCCGCATTTGTATAAATATTGACAAATAAAAGAATAATATTGTGGCGTTTGTTTGGCTTGCGTTTATTTCCATGTTATTTGCTTTCGTTTTGGTTTTATTTTTTTCTTTTATTTATTTTTTATTTTTATTTGTTTTTGTGTTTTTTCCTCTCTCACTCTCTCTCTCAGTTTTGCTTTATTGCGTGAGCAGCGAGTGGTGAGCTGTTCAAAGTCAATTTTAAGGCCAAAGTCAACACAATGCCAAACGCAGAATGTGGCCAGATAAAAAAGTATTGCGTAACTATAGGCGCTTTTTATTAAGTGTTATATAATGCTTTAAGTGCTCTATTAAATTCAATGATTTATGTATTTTTATAGCGGTTTTTTTTATAATATTTTAAATGTTGCATAAATGAAATAATTTAATCTTTGTTTTTTTTTTCTTTTGCAAATTCTGCATAATTGTTTCCGGCCAGTCCACTAATTGAGATTGTATTTTATTGCTTTTGAAATAAGTGAATAAAAAATTATTCAAATAAAGCTACTTCATTGAAAATGCTTTATTATTAAAATATTTCATTATATAAATTGTTTTAGGCTACTTGTAATCTTTTTTATGTTCTTAACAAACAGCATTTTTAATGGTAACATGACAAAGACAAAACAACATTTAGAACGGCATAAAATAATATCAAGAGATTTATATATAGTTATAATTCAAATTGAATATTAGACTGTACTCACCGGACATTGGCCAAGGTGTGGCGACGATTCTTCAGGTAGCGACTGTGATACTTTTGCAGATCGCCAATGGAGCCCTGTTCGGCCTGCATTTTGGTGGTGGGCAGCAGCTGCGAGTTGCTGGGATGCGAGGCGAGCGCCGATGCAGAGGATGAGGCCAAACGATGATGGGCAGCGACGCTGGCGCTGCTGCTGTTATTGGTGTTGGTGTTGGAGTTGGTGTTGGTGTTGCCGGTGCTGCCGCTGGAGGCTAATGTCTCGTTCGAATTGCTGCCAATAACCGTGGCCGAAGATGAGCCGCCGCCGCTGCCAATCGGTGCGAGCACAATGCGCGACCAGCACGATTTATGCGGCTTGCGAAATTTGAGTTTGATGCGCGGCGATGGCGTCGAGGCGCCAACGTATTCCGGCTGAGCGGAGCCGCCGGCTGTTGCCGAGGACGAGGTGCCCGAGCTGTGATGGACACTCTCGCAGCTGCCGCAATAACCACCACCAGCTATGGTAATGGGCGGCAGGGGTTCCTCAGCCGCCTTGACGGGACTGTGGCTAATCGGCTGCCGGTTGTTGGCCTGTTGCAGCTGCTGTTGCTGCTGTTCGGATTCCTCCTCCTCCTTGATGTGCGGCAGTGGTGAGGTCTGCGGCTGGCAGCTGCAACGTTGCGCCGCTGCTGCTCCTGATCCGCTTGTGCCGCCGCCGCCGCCGCTGCTGCTGCCGCTGCTGCTGCTGCTACTGTTGCTGACGTTGACGTTGATGCTGACGCTGCCGCTTGGCTGCTGATAGGCGCTGGGCGACGGCGACGCTGAGGATAAGCTGGTGGCTGTCGATAGCAGCGACGCTGCTGTCGCCGCTGTGGTTGCTGTCGTCAGGCTATTCGATTCCGGCAGCGTTAGGCTGGGCGCTGTGCTAGCTGTCACCGTGCTGGACAGCTGCAGCACCACCACGGTGGGTGAGACGCTCGCGTCACTTAGTGTTTCCGGTTCGGCGCGTCTGGCCACCAAGCCGCTGGCCAAGCTGGCGGCTGCAATGTCCGCGGCGCTCAGCTGCTGTTCCAAGTCCTCGTCAACGTCGTTGATGAGTGTCTTCAGGGATATGGGCGTGGTCACCGATGTCCCAATCGTGTCGGCGAGCGAGTGCTTCTTTTCGCCCCCACCACAGGCCTCCAAATCTGTATCTAACTGTAACTGTTGCTGCTGTTGCTGCTGCTGCTGCTGCTGCTGCTGCTGTTGCTTCTGCTGCGACTGCTCGCTGTGTGCCTGCGAATCAACTGTGGTTGCTGGCTGCGTCTTGTTCTTTAGTTCGTCCGGTGTCTGCGCAGGCGTTTGGGGCGGACTTGTGGCGGGGGCTGCGGAGCCGCCCCCGCGACAAGGTAGGCAACAGCGAAACACTGTGCCACCGAAACACTTTGTCCTTGGCTTCGACTTGCGCTTGTTTCTGCTGCTGCTGCTGTTGCTACTGCTGCTGTTGCTGTTGCTGCTGCTGGTGTTGCCACTGCCACCGCTACTGCTGCTGCTGCTGCTGCCCCTTGCTGCCGCTGTGGCCGCCAGGCCGTTAACGTTGGCGCTGCTGCCAATGCTCTGCCCCGCACCGTTGCTGCTGCTGCTGCCGTGATGCTGCAACCAAACAAACAGAAACGAAACGTTTTGAGTATCAGTGAAACAAAAAAAGGAGAGTTGAAAATTGTGTTTGTATTAAGAACTGAACCCGCCCCTGACCCTGACCCTTCCCCTTTTCCTTTCCCCATCCCATGTGAACCTTGGCGTGCGACTGATCCGCGCTCTTTTGCGCTGCATTTTTTAGCGATAAGCCTTGCGTCAATTTCGCCAGGCGCATCATGAGTGCAGCCACGCCCACTTAAGCTACAGCTACGATTCGCGGCTCTGGTAACGTCATCACTCAGCTGGGCATTCAATTCTTGGCCTGCAATTAAAAAGGCAGAAAATATGATTAGTAATTAAATAACATCAATTTCATATCAACAAATTAAAATATTACGCTATTTGGATCGGTGAAGCATGTAATAAATACTTTTTTTAAAAAAATCATTGTTAAGATTGGTTAGCAATTTAATTTGCCAGCAGCTATTCATAACATCTAATATATCCAAATATTTGTAGTATTAGTGTTATAACAATTAAATTTATAAAAGCCATTATTCATTTCTTTAATTATTTACGAACAAATCTTTGCAGGCAGATTAAGATTGACAAAATTTTGACCACATTTAACTCACATAACTTGGCACAACTAAACCGATTTTAGTAGTTGAAGGCATTTTGGCATTGAATTGATCCCTACTTGCATTCTACATTCAAAGTATACGCATTCTTGAAAATAAAATTTTTTCACATTTTTGGTACAAAAAGCATGTACCCCCCCCTTATGCATTTTGGAAAAAAAAAATGTTTTCAAAATTTAGAATTTTGAATTTTTATCTTTAATTGATTGTATTTATCATAATTAGTATAAAAAACATCATTTAAGTCGATTTTGAGGGAGTCAAATTTTTGGTCAAAAATCATGCCAAAATTGAAAAAAAAATTTGACATGTAAAGCTCCCGGATCCTTACTACCCATCCTTCAAAACCCCATAGCTTGGTCAAAACTCAACCGATTTTCATGTTTGATGGCATTTTGGCCATGATTTGATCCCTAGTTTGATTCTACATTCAAAGTATATGCATTCTTGAAAATAAAATTTTTTCACATTTTTGGTACAAAAAGCATGTACCCCCCCCTTATGCATTTTCGAAAAAAAATTTTTTTTAATTTAGAATTACGAATTTTTATCTTTAATCGATTGTATTTATCATAATTAGTATAAAAAAACATCATTTAAGTCGATTTGAGGGGGTCAAATTTTTAATCAAAAATCATGCCAAAATTGAAAAAAAATTTGACATGTAAAGCTCCCGGATCCTTACTATCCATCCTTCAAAACCCCATAACTTGGTCAAAACTGAACCGATTTTCATGTTTGATGGCATTTCGGCCATGATTTGATCCCTAGTTTGATTCTACATTCAAAGTATATGCATTCTTGAAAATAAAATTTTTTCACATTTTTGGTACAAAAAGCATGTACCCACCCCTTATGAATTTTCGAAAAAAAAAATTTTTTTTAATTTAGAATTACGAATTTTTATCTTTAATCGATTGTATGTATCATAATTAGTATAAAAAAACATCATTTAAGTCGATTTTGAGGGGGTCAAATTTTTAGTCAAAAATCATGCCAAAATTGACAACAATTTTGACATGGAAAGCTCTCGGATCCATAGTACGCAACTCTCAAACTGCCATAACTAAATCAAAACTGAACCGATTTGCATGTTTGATGGCATTTTGGCCATGATTTGATCCCTAGTTTGATTCTACATCCAAAATATATGCATTCTTGAAAATAAAATTTTTTCACATTTTTAGTACAAAAAGCATGTACCAGTCCTGAAATTTACTTTTTCATCACAAGTGTATTTAATATTCGGGCCGCTTAGATAACTGTTTATTCTGGGCTTTCTTATTTTTTCTTTGTCAGATAAAGTATGTTTTAAATTGAAATATGAGTGTGTTTGACAATTTGTTGGGGAATGCCACTCAATCATCGTTTTATTACAACAATACGGGTTTGGACTGTTGACGGCAAATGCCAGTGCTGCTTCAAAGTATACTACAAAAGAATACCTTAAGAGAATGTGGGTTACACATATATGCCATGAGCATGTTTGTACACAAGTTTGCGCCAACCCAACGGCAGCTGCACAAACTGACCCACATGTGAGTCATGCTAGTACCGCTGTTAGGGCTGTCTCAATGATTGGACCAACTCAGGCATCATTGACAGCTCACCCGCGGTGCCAACGAAATGTATCCAATGGGAAGCTCAGCATCGGAGCAAAGTGGAACGAGTTGGAGAATCACCTGGTGGCTACTACTGCCCTGGCTGCTGCTGGCTTACTATTACAAGGCGGCGAGAAATTTCAATCAGAATGTGCCCCATATTGCGTCCGACTATCCAGAGGAATATATTGATTCATTTACAGGACTGCAGCAGGAGGACTACTTTGAATAAATTGGCTTTGGCCTCGTGTGTGCGACATATTTTTTATCCTTTATTAATGTATAATAGAAATTAAGATGCATCAATTATTACGTTTACATGTATAGTTTAATTGGATACAAATATTTTTAGATTGAAAAATTTCCAACAATTGGGCTTAAGTTACTTATAAACAAATGTTTAAATATTTACATAATTGATTAAATATTTTGTAATTGGGATAGGTATTTATCTAGAATAACAAAAAAATAAAAATAAACGAGTTGTTTACACGTCACTTGAAGCTATCTGTCATACGATTGAATAATACTCTACCTTTATGCAACAACAATGCAATTTTCAAATTATACAAGTTGTATTCTGTCAGTCGGCCTAATCTCGAATGTCTCATTAGCCAAGACCAGAAAGTTACCCCAACTCAATTTAACGCATCGGCACATTCTGGCTAAGACAAGCCGCAGTCATGAATTCTAGTTAAATGCCGAAAACTTGTTGGCAGGCAAACAAGAACAAACTGTCAGAGTTGCTATGGATACGACTAACGATGAGTGTGTGTGCGTGTGTGTGTGTTAGCCCAAAAAAAACAATTGCAATGCCAACAGCTCAGGTGATTGGGTTCAACAACATACCACAGACAACAAACAGGAAAACAACAGCTACAACAATGTGATAATAGTGATTGGAATGACAACAAGAACCTCAACTTTAGTTTCCACTCAAAGTCAATTTGCGTTAAAAAGACAAAAATTGTTTTTACCTAATAAATTATTAAAATTATGAAGCATACTCTCGGGCGCGCTAGCTAAATGAGCTGTCTGCCAAGTCAAAGTATGCACAACTATTTGAAGAACTTTTCAACACACAGCAAAACCAACACTTAACATACTTGGATGACACTTGGCATGTTATTTACCTAAAATGTCACTGAAACACTTTGCAATTTAAAAGCTTGCCAAATAGATTGAGAAATTTACATTCCGATGAAATGCAAATTCAAAAATACATATATTCTTAAGTTTTATTTAGTTACATTCAGAAACCAAATAATATTTCTGATAATAAAATAAAATTAAAAATTATTAAATTTTATAGAAATCCCATTCGTAAACTTCCACCTGCTATAAGTTTGCTCGAAATTGATTCACCACCTCAAATTTGCCAATTCGTATAAATTGTTGTATTACTTTATTCCCAAACGAGAATACCCTTTAAGAGTTCATATATGTTGTACATACCATATAACAATTTTTATTAGTCTGCTTGTAAGTATATATAGTCTTATTGAAGTTATTGGGCCAAACTTGTGCGAAAAGCAAGTCCAAACGAAATTTAGCTCGAGGGCAACTTGACAATCTTTATTTTCATCACCAGAGAGACGATACCTTAATAAAGCCATAAAGTACAAAATATATTTGATATTGATTTTTATTGAGACATTTTCAAAATTAATGTGTGCAATGCGGGTGTTCACCAAACGAACACTCTCGATACAGCAACGGATAACGTTGGCAACTTTATGGCAACTGTCGAATGATGAGCGGCATTAATAAATCAATAGAATTTGATGGCAAATAATTTGAGAGCTCTGCTGCAATTCGGAGCGCATTGATGGCACATTCAATTCAAGTGCGAGTGTGTGCCACACACACACACAGTCACACATACATGCATGCATACCGATGTGTCTTGACAAGTGCTTGGCGGCACAACGCTGCGTATGCGTGATAAGCGCTCTGAAATTCGAGTTATGCCGCGTCAAGTTGATTTCTCTCAGCTCAAGTTTCATTTTTTTTTTTCCATTTTTTATTGATTGATGTGAACACTTTGAAACGACACAAAAACTGTCATTAATTTAAGCACTTTATAACAGTGTATGACATGAACTTGACCCTTAAAGACCTTCTAACTAATCTTAGCTAGTTTCAAAGAAAATTTTTATTGAATTTTTGTGTTAATTTGGTAATTTAAAAAGATTTTCTTATAATTTTAATATGCCTAAATAGTTGGATATGTGTAGTTTGACATTGGTAATTTCTGTCTCGTTGACTCTGGGCCAGCCCATTATCATGATTATGTATGTATATGAACGGCACAATTGTGAGTACTTATATGAGCCATATAATGGTCTCAACATTACGGCATGTGCCTCAGCTGCACTTTAGTCTTATGCGAATCACAAAGGCACTTTAAATGTTTCTCCGTTAAGCGGCGCCCCAGGGAGCATTTAGGTATTTAGGCAGGGCCAGGAGCAGTGTTAGAGCTAGCAGATGATGCGGAGGGGCAGGTGAATCAGGTGTGTTAAGGTAGCATAAAGTGAACAACTTAAGTCGACATAAAGTGTCAGCTTTGTAATTTTATATAGCCTGTATGCAACAAGCAAAAGTGAATATCAGATAACTGTGATGCAATAATTTATATATACAATAATTTATGTTAAATGCATTAAATTATTTAATACTTTATATTTATTATTAGAAATGCTTACAGGGTAGCTGTCAGTTTTTTTTATCAATATTTTGCTGCGAATTGAAGGCCATTCGACTGACAGGACTCAGGTCCTTTGACTGGCAAAAACAAATACACGCACTGCAAAGAGGGTGGACAAGGAAAAAGGAAGAAAAACAATGAAACAGCATGAATCAATCAGAAATGAAGACGACAACAGATGCGCAGCAATTAATGGGCAGCTGTAAATGTAAACATACATGCCCCATGGCACATGGCACATGGCACATGGCAGATGGCACATGGCGTGTGGGCGTGGCAATTGGCACTGGATCAGAGTGCTGGATTTGTAAACATGCCTGATTGTGCGCTTCGAGAATGGAGCACGAACTTCAAGTAATGACTGCCAGCGGGCTTTTATCGACTGTTGTTGTTGTTGTAGTTGCTTAATGAGCAATTTAATTATGCACACTGATTGATTGATTCTAATTGATGGCAGCAACGAACTCTTCACAACAAGTGCGAAACGAGCCATGTTCGTAATATGCAGCAAATTAAATTCACTTATCGATTTCAATCAAAACTTGCGAGCTGGCTGGACAATGAGAAATATTATTATTGCTGAAAATGCTACGCATGCAATGCAGCACAATTTCCATTTTGGCATTTCATTATTTTGAGCATCAGCAAAAATCTGTTCTTTTTTTTTTTCATGTGCAAATGTTTTGCAAGCAATGCGAAAATCGTGACCGAATTTCAGTAGTGCCAGTTCCATTTTATTCTCATTTTCTTTGAATTTTTAATATGCGCACTTTGTTTTGCAAATTTCATCCATTCGATGATTTTCTGCTGAATTCTACATTTATGTTTCTTTTGTTTTTTGGCTTGAATTTACAAGTTTACTGCATCTGGCTGCATTTGATTTTACAACTGCGAATATATATATATTTATATATATTTATAAAATAGCCATGATTATTGGATCCTTCGAAGCTCTAAAATGTTTTGCTTCTTTCCTTTAATATTGAGTCGACATTCTCAAGAGCAAATAAATATATGATTAATTTAAAACTCAACTTTAAGTCGAAATTCATATATGATTAAAGCAACCTCTTTAATATTTTATGTCATGAACTTAATGCTGATCTTTATGTTGGTAAACAAAATCGTAGCAGTTTTTAAAGTCTGATTGACGTAAACTTACGAATGTTTGATGTCAACTTTATCAAAAGGAATTACCAATTTAAAATTTACAATTTAAAATTTAAAACTGTTTTCATTTTTGCCTTTTCTGCGTATAAATTGCAAAATTGAATTTGGACGCGTGCCAGGAACCAACTAACTGACTGAGCAAAAAATTATTCAGAGTCACCGTGCAAAGTGCGAGTTGGGTACGAAGGTAATGAGAAATTTTAAGCGCCCAGCATTTAAAATGCACATAAACGATTGCCTTGATTACTTGGCCGCGCTTCACTTTGCTGCACATCGGGGTAAAAAGGTTAAAGTTGCCCCCAAAGCAGGCCAAACAAAAATCAACGCAAATGGCGAGTTGCAAAAGCAACAAGTTATGTGTGTGTGTGTGTGTGCTCGTGTGTTCGTGTGTATAATATACTTACTCGTATAAGCACTATACGACAGCAATGCCATCATGGCCCAAAGCCCATCAGCAATTCCAGCACATAAAAATGGTTGTAAAAATGGAAAACAATAACAAACGAACAAACGAAGAACAGACAGCGACAACAACAATGATAACCAGAGAACGCAATAGCAGCAACTGTTGCTGCTGACGTTGTTGCTGCCATTGCCAAGTAATGACAAGCGAGCGAAACGGGTAAACCAGCCATACAATAATGGAATCCGATGCCAGGCAATGGCAACAGCAACGGCAACGGCAACGGCAACGGCAAAGAAGAAGGATCCATCAGCTCCTTTTGCACTGCTCCCTGTTGCCCGGCTGCGTTGGCTGGACTGTGGCATATCAGCTGAAGACGTGGCAGAAGAAGAGCAAAGTTGTTGGCAGCGGTAGTCGCGTGGAAATGACATTCGTCTTCAACACGCCCACAACCACAAAACATTTGAATGCGAGATGGCTTCCCCAAATACAGGGCGATGCCGACACACGTAACTTATTTATGATTCAATATATATGCGACAAGAAACCTAATCAAAATCAAATACAAAAGACACAATTCTTAAAAGTATTTTCTATTCAACTCGATGACATGCTGCTTGGAACACCCTGTTTGGGGTGTCGTTGGATGTGACCCAGTTGTTTGTTCATATGTTTGACGTGACGCTACGAGGCGCATTGTAATGCCTCCTTATAATGCTTATATACAAGTTGGCACATACACACACACACATAACCATGTGTGTGTATATTCACATAATTACGCATATCAAAAACAAATACGTGCTCACATACACGTTCCGCAATACAAGAACCATACAATTACGCAGCTTGTTCGTTGTTTGTCTTGTCGGTGTCTCTGGTTTACTCTGTTTTTCTTTTTCTTCTCATTGTTAGGCCGTCAAATTTTTCGGAAAAAAAAAACTGTTTCCTATTTTTTATTTGCAAATATACTTGAAACGTAAAGAGTCCGCGAATTTGAAAGCAGCAACAACATAAAATGACAATAGGCATCAGCTACCCTTTAAAAATATAAACACGTTAGGATATATTATAAGTGAATAACTCAGTTCCAATTCAGTGCAAGCCCTGTCAATAATTAACTTAGGATTAACTTAAATTTTCTTTTTAAAAACCTTTTTTAAAGTCAAAAAATTCTGAAATTATTCGATTTAAAAATTGTTTTTATTGATCATAAAATCAAGAATGATTTTACTCATTTTAAGAATATTCAAAAACGAGTTTTCAAGACGAAATCGCGATTTATATTGCTGGCTACAGGGCAACTTTTAGTCGAGATTTCCCAATTCTTTGCTTTGTTTTGTTATTTGCTCTATTCGCCTCGTTAAAGGGCCACCTCAAACAATGGCGTCTGCTGCTGCTATGCCATTAAAGAGGGAGTGGGACAGTGAGAATGAGGAAGACAAGCAGCAACAAGTGAGTAGGGTCCTGGACATGGGCACACACAGGTCAAGCCTTGTTAGACCCCAAAGTAAAGCAATCATTACGCTATTATAAAGCAAACCATTGAACTATTGTGCCTTAATAGCGATAAGTAGAAGTTTTTTTCCTTTTAAAAATTTATTTCAAGTAAAAGTCGAACTTGCACAATTTGCGCAATCAATTTACAAATTCAATTAACGCTTGCACAATATAGAAAAATTTGAAAGATGGGTACACAGAGCATATCGCGGTCGAGTCAACTCTCTTTAAAAGCCTACTTATGTTAACTTTTTCCTATGTATGGAAAAAGTATGTGCAAAATAATAACGCACCCAATTTGCTCTTATTTGTATTTCTATTTGAATTTTGGCTTTTGGATTTTCGTATGTTTTTTTTTTGTTTTCGTAATTCCTTGCAAAATGGGTTTTCGTGTGAATTTTGTATGCAAAAGGCACATAAATTTAATCAGTTAGTTTTATGGGGCGCTGTCACTTTGTGGGTGTGACCGCATATATGTATATATATGCACATATTTCTAAATATATGTATATATGTATGTGTGCATATTAATGTACATATTTATATGTACAAACCTGAATACACATCTAAGACACAAAGTCTCCATCTGCGTGTCTGACAACAATCTAAGCCAGTTCAGAGCCCGCATAGCTCAACATGGTTTCTAGACGTGTGTGTGTGTGTGTGTGTGTGTGTGTGTGTGTATGTGCTCATATTTGCAAACAGCTGTACAGACAGAGCAGAGACAGTGCCCGCGGCTGATTGCGCTGTTGGCATTGATGGTGTTGCTGGCTTGGGACACAGGCGAGAGAACTGGAAAGACATCCATTTGGCATTGGGTTCGGTGTTGCCATCATTGATTTTCACGCTTTCTCTGGTTTCGCCTTTGCCAGTTGCAATTTCCTGTGTATGCCAAGCCAATAAAGCAACTTTTGACATGTCTGTCCACCAGTCTGAGCTGTCCGATAATTGTGGTTGTGTCGGTGTCTCCTTCGTTTGGTATGTATATAGATGTATTTGAGTGTGTGTGTGTGTGTGTGTGTGCTGGTCTCGCTCCTGTTGTGCGGTCCCGCATTTCAAATATCTACAGTTTCAAAACAAGTTAATGCTCTTGTTGACTCGACAATACTCTTTACTCACCAAAGAGAATTTACTTTGCAAAAGATAAATAATGTCAATTATCACGATTGGTAATTAGAAAATAGAAAGAGAAAAACGAGTTGGAAATTTCTCGCGTCTGCTGTGTTCATGTTTTTGCTAATTACTGACACTTTACCACGTAACCAGCTATTCCATTGTGTGTTTCCCATTTCAATGTTTCAATTAAATTTATTTACTAGCTACAGCTAAATAACCGTACATCCAACTGTCAAGTATGCACAGGTACTTCCGTCAATCAGTCAATTAATTGAAGCAACTGCGCATCAATCAAACTCAACTGATTTTCATTTAATGCCAATTTATTGATGTACATCGATTATTTTATAAAATGCCCTGACATTCTGGTTATTGTAATTGCTATTGTTGCTATTGTCATTGATTACTGTTGTCTTAATTAACGTCGCTTTAGAATTTCCTTACTCTGAAAATCATTTCGTCATTCCCACTCCCACTCCCTCTTCTACTTTCCTTTATCTATCTCTGCTTGCTCTCATTTCAACTATGCACATCACCATCATCATCATCAATCACGTCGCGGCAGTTTGACAGCGATTGCGACATTTACAGCTGTTCATCCCCGGTCAGCTTAAAGTGTCCATAATCGGCGCTAAAATAGCCCAAATAAGCTAAACCCAAAAGTAAAAAACACAAAGCACTCATTTTGCTGAAAAGTTTTCTATATAATGATGCTGTCATTCGATGCAAAAAAAAATCCCAAAAAATCTCATCTCAACTAAATCCAATATGCCATCTTTTAAGTCATCAAAATTTCAGATTAATAATTATGACAACAAATTAAAAAAAAAACGTTTTAAATAAAAAATATTTATACATTAATTTGGATTAAGATTGTAAATATGTTTGAAATTTTTTTTATAAAATTGTATGAAAATGTTAAATTTTGAAGTGGTTTATGGTTCCGGCCAATCAAACAAAGTATCCCTATTTTTCTGTTGCCGCAGCACCCTAGATTTGCCAGACTTTCTCTATTTGGTCTTTCGCTTCGTTTTATTTTACGAGTTTTCTCAACAGCAGCTTCGCTTTGTTTGGCTTTGGCTTTAGCCGTGTTGACTGGATTGTGCGCATGCATGTTAAGGGCTGCAAAAAGGACATGGACGTTGTTCTACTCTGAGCTGTGTTTTGTGGGGGGGGGGGGTTGCGGAGGAAACGGAGCCACTTTTCGTGTGCCATTGTGTGTGGTTTTTCTTTGGTACTGCTGCTGCGGCTGCTCGTTGCTGCCATTGTTGCTGTGGTTGTCCTTGCTGTGGCTTTTACCGTTACACATCAATTTGCGGTCGTGTCTGTGGCATTGCGTGCATTAAAATTTGACCCAAAATACGACGGGCTATGAACTTTGCCGGCACGCCTGCGTGTGGCCAGGCCTTGTGGGCGTGCCAAACAAGCTGTCAACGCATTTAATGCATAAAATTAATGCCCAGCCACAAACGCAGCAATACTGAAGATGCCCCCACCATAAAACTAACCATAAGTCGGTCACGTGCCATTCGAGCTGATGCCGAACAGACTGTCATCTAGGAATTTGCGACAATTTCAAAAGCAATTGCAATGCAAATATGGCAGAAAATATGGAAAAATATTGCGGGCCAATAAATTTATTACTATCTCCCACAAAGTATGCTTAACGGAGATATTCATTCAATGTGGTTGATGACCCACTGGGTTACTTTGAAACAAACTGAACATGCAATATGCTAAAAACAATTTTGTAAATTGTCCCTAAGAGCGGCCATTATTTAGTGAATGCAATTAAATGCGAGCAATTTGCATTATTAGGTTTAAATTATTTATTTAAATAATGAATAGCGTTTTAATGGCCATTAAAAATTTACAACTCACAGACCCCAAAAACACACACACACGCACATCATTTAAGCATGCGTGAAGACTTTAAGTTTAGGTCGCACCCAAAAAGTATGCAACAACATTTTGTTGGTCATTTGAGCAAGCTGACAAATGGATTCAAGTGGTAATAAAACGCAACCATTTGGTCAATATTTTAAAATTAACACGTACACACACACACACACACACACACCCATACACACATCCTTCGTGCTGGTTGTGACTATTTTTGTGTGACGCCTCCTCATGCTTTGGATGTTCGCATTTGTATATTGTATGTATGCTTAAAATCGATAGCGGCCTCTGCTTCCACCTGATCCGCTTCTATTAATAGACAAACTACACCAGCGAAGGCAGCAGCAAAAACAATAACAGCCACCCAGGGGTTGGGCAACTCTTCTGGCTCTTGACCACAGGTGAGTACATTTTTAGCACGTTTTTCATTTTCAAACAATAATTAAAGTAGCCTTTGCATTTAATTGTGCAAATTCCAGCTGGCACCAGCCAATTTAACTACAGTGGAACGAAAACAATTAAATGTGTGACAAATTTATTGATTTTTCAAAATATTACTTTTGTTTTGAAAAATTATGTGCTGCATAAAGACAAAGTAACTTTAATTCTGGAAATTTTAATAAATTTTAGCAAAAAACCAATTTTCTTCCTTTTCTTTATATTTTTGGTTTTTGAAAATTGACATCAACGATGTTATCGATAACTTATAGGGGGTACTCCTAGAAATATAAAATCACATATATTCTTCTTGCGCTCAAAACAGAATTGAAAGCTATCGATAGTTTTAACCACTGTGCAACACTTTTGCTGTTGGTCGTTGTCGCTGAGCTTGTTCGATGGTCTGTTCGATAAATTGATTAATTTTATTCGCTTGATTGATCGATGGGGCAATGCATTTGTGCACGCAGAAACGCAGATGTTTTTTTTTTTTAATATTTTGACAAGTTGATGTGCAAGTGTATGCATCTATGGCAATGTATTTCACAAATTGTTGAAGGTATCTCCAAAAAGTTGCAGCACAACTTTTGGGGCGCATTCTCGGGTGCTTCAATCGCTTGTCAGTCAAAAACTGCAACTTGAATAAATAGCTTTGCCACTTGCCTTGTGCGTGTGTTTGCTGCACATTTAATAACTTGGCCAAACTTAGAAACAATGAACTCAGCCCAAACTAACAAATTTCACCCAAACTTTTTACAGTCATGCGCCGCCCTCATCAGGAGGTAAGTTTTACCATCACCCGAGTTTGGCGTTCATCTATCGCATATATAGGAGAAGACCCCTCCCCCGACTCCCTCCAGCACTCCTTTTCCATCAAACGCGTAAGAAGTTGCCCAGTCAAATTGGCCATTTTCATGAGGCAAATTACTTAGGAGCAAGTTTCAGTCTGAGCCAGCATCCAACCCGGCTCGTCCTGGCCACGTTCTTTGGCTGGTACTCCACGGGCGTCTCATTGCTTTTATGGGGCTGTCAACATAACAAAGCAGCCCCACATTCGCCAGGCCGGCCATACAAATGGCTTCATTTGGGCATACTCTCGGCCATTTGCATGCGTGGCAAACAGTGTACAAATTTTTTTGATTGCTCCTTGACAGTAGGCAGAAAAATGTTGGCAACTTTCTACCAAATACTCTCCCTCTATCTGTTTTTCTTTTGCTCTTTCTCCCTCTCTCTCTCTCTCTCTCTCTCTCTCTCTCTCTCTCTTTCTGTCTGCCTGCACGCATTTTTGTTTGTTTGCTCGTAAACATTTCGCTGGCCTTGGCTTCATAAAAATAGTTGTAAATTCCAGGCCAGCTGCATAAATTGCACGCCTTGGCCTGACCACGCCCACTTTATTGTAGGGAACGAGAAAAAAATTGAGGAACTTGAACAACTTCACACATCGTTTGCCCGTTGAGCACTAAAAAGTGACGCAACTTTTGCGTACATTGTCAACCGTCGTAAATTTCCCGCTCTTAGCTCAACTGGATTATCTTTGGATCAACTTTCATTTCCTCTCTTTTCACACAATGTAACTGTATTCCATTTCATCCCTTGGTCAACAAGCAAACTTCGTATGTAAATTGACTCAAATGGCTTCAAAATCAAATGGTAGAAAATTACGAACAAATGTTCAAACATACTGACAAGCACTGTTACCCAGCTTTGTCCGAGAAAATTTATTATTATTTTTATTATTTAAAATGCGTTTTTCTTATAATCTTTTGATACATGGCTATTAAAATAGGCTCAAGGCTAATTAAATACACTAAAGTTCGTTTCTTGGCTTATTTTTAAAAATACATTTATTTGTTTATTTTTTCTTTATTACGTACTTAATCCTAGACTTCAGCCACATATACATTTACTTCTGATCCATATGATATGTGCTTTGATATGTATTTGATTAGAATATATTTCGAAGCCTAGAAGGTTTTGATGTATACTTTAGAATACCTAAGACCTGGCTTAAGTCGCATCTGCGAGTCAAACATTTTACGTCGTTGACTTCATGAAATTGCGGTTTATTGGCCAAGTTTAATTTACCAAATGAATTTGCCGGCCTCTGGGATGACTGACAGCCTGTCTGGGAGATGTGCATAAATTTGCTGGTGGAAACGGTAAATTGCCAACTGTTGCTGCCATAGTTGCGACTGATGTTGTGGTCAAAAGCAATCTCATTTGTGTAAAGTTCATTTATGATTTGGTTTGGCAACATACATCACATTGCTGCAGCGCCATCTGTTGGCAGCATTTGACAGATGTTGCCGAGGCCATTCTTCATGTTGACCTCTGGGCCACTAGCTCTGGCTCCTGGCTCCTGGCTCCTGGTTGCTTGGCTTACACCAAGTTCATTTCACTTTGCCAACGCATGTGCACAACAAATTAAATTACAAAACTGGGCAAATGTGCGTTGAAACACTCACAAATAGAGATACGGCGTAAAGATGAGAGGGAAGCTACACACCCACACACACACATACACATGTTAAGCTAAAATTAAAATCATATGCATGAAATGAGCGCGAAATTGAAACGGAATGAAATAAATAAGCAACAACAACAACAGATTTGGGCCAACGTTGTCGCGTCGGTTGCCATCGCCATCGCCTTCGCCTTCAGTCACATTTGAGTTTTCTGCTCGTCATTGCCACTTTGCCACATGGCAGGCAATTACGTTCTCCCCAACGTCCCACCATGACCGCCCAACCATCATGCAACCGTACTCTGCTCCATTTCATCCTTATATCATTCTCATTTCCTTTTGGCCTGACAGAGCTGCCTCAAGATTGAGGCAGAATGAGACCAAGCAGCTTTAAAGGGCGCTGCAACAAACACTTTCGCTAAACAGAAACAATTTTCCGGCGCTAAGCGACTGCCAAACGGGATTTCAACGCTCCCCACAAATGAAAAACAAAACAAAAGAACAAAAAATACTCAAGATCATATCATTAGACTGTGTCAGACACTTTTTTTTTTGATAGCCTGTTATATGTGTGGCCCATTCTCAAGTGCTTATCACATTTTAAGCTGATTTCGAACCGTACTTAAACTGCCTTGCCTTGAACCTGAATATATATTTAGACAATTACAAAAACACACACACGAAAAGGAGAAAGTAAATGTGAATTGTTGCGCATCAAATACCCTTAATGATCTCTGATCATTTGTCTGAAGATTATTTCCATGATTTGGAATTCTGAATTTGGCAACTTATTCAATTCACTATTATATTACTATTTAAGTTTTAAGATAAAGAGAAAAGTGAAATTAAGACAAAGCTATTTTAAGAATATTTTTTCCACTTTTATTTTTTATATAATTTTAAACGTTTTGTTTTCAAAAAAAAGCTAAGAACAATGTGCGCATTAGTTGCTTTTATGACGCCTACTTGGACAATGTCCCTACTTGACATTCTGGAGATTGTCTCAAGCGGCAACTTCAAGGACGACATTGCTTCAAATGCGCTGCACGATTTTTTTAAAGCTTTAATTGGCGACCCACGCGTGGCTGAAATCGGAAATATGCTTTTCACATGCGGCGGATGTGGCAAAAGTTTTTGCTGATGGTCATTGTCATCTGGTCAACACTTGCTGTCAGCCCAGTCAGTTTCCCATTCCACAGCAATTATAATGCCTTCTCTTATTCTCCCACTCACTCACACACACACTCTGTCTATCTCTCTATTTTTGCTTCAGTTTGTCACTCAAATTTACTTAGCTGGGCGCCTATTTGTATGCAATTAATTTTGCTCACCGAAAGACTTTAAGCAAATCAACTAAATTGCCAGTATAATAGCATTGTCACCCATCCACATTCCGCCCACACGACCCGCCCCCTTTTGTAGCGTCCATCCGTCGGCGTTCTGACCCTAAAATGGGCAGCGCCCGTCAACGCCCTAATGAAAATTGATGTTATATGATTTACACTTTCATTCTGTTTTGTTGACTTTGGACCCGAAACAAATGAACATTTGTGCCGCACATCAACAGCGATACGCGAAAATGAGCAAACGAACACAAAAAAACATGAAAACAAAAACAAAGAAAGACAAAAAAATTAATTGCATTTGTTTGTAGCACAAGTGGCGAAGGCACATTAGCCAAACCAAGGATATGCTCGCAAAAGACTGCATTTTTATCAAAATTAATACTAAATTCTATTCTCAGCCGAAAGCCATTAAGCCAAAAGCTAGCTATTAAAAAATTAAGTACACGAAACAGTGCCCTAATGTAATTTAGATATGGTTATATATGTGCATGTCAATTAATGTCAGAAATATTTAAATTTATAATCATACAAATTTACGTTACAAGGTACTTCAAGTTCCTAATGGAAATGAAGGACGTATAGCAGGCACTCAACTGTACCCAAAAAATAGCTTTACCGTTAACTAAGGGTCGTTTTCTTGTTTCATTTTAGTCAGCAAAATGCCGGCGCCATGGTAATTATTTGATTACATTCAAAAGTTGGCGGCTTGGCTCGAAAATTTGATGAATTTATAAACATTCAATCAACTTTAGTTTTTGTTTTGACTAATTGAAAGAAAAACGTAAGAATTAAAAATACAAGCTTCCGACAAACAGTCGTATAACGAGCTTTATATAAATTAGTTCAGAACGTAAAGTAAATATTTTGCTTCAAACCTGATCCCGATTGCTTCACAAAATTGCTGTAGCGCGTTTTTAGGACAGCTTACCTAGAAAAGAAAGTAAAAAGAGAAAAATAATGTTAGATTTTTACATTGCCAGAATGAGAAATTTTTTGTGTTTGCTAATGGGCACTTAAATAAATTTGAAAGGACTTTTTTAATGCGACTAATTGCCAAGTTGATTTATTTTTTCTTTTTATACATTTTTCATTTCATATACGAGTTGCCAGTAACAGGTGCTTGCTTGCGTATGTGTGTGTGTGTGTGTGTGTTGCTTGGGGAGAATTTTACATAGCTGCGGTCAGTCGGAAGGCTATTAACTGTCAGTGGCAGTTGCAGGTGAGGCAGGTCAGGAGCCAACAACACAAACGCTGCTTGCGGTTAGGAGTTAGCCACAGAAATACACACAAACTCAGAAACACACACATACACACACACCTACACACATACACTTACATAGTGAGCCAGCCCGTTGGGTTATTAAGGTGGGGATCGGTGGAGCGGCTGTCGTGCGGTTGACCTTACCTTCAAGCTATATAGCATTTGCCATGTTGCTTTTTGTACATTAATTATTTATGTTACGCGTACCGCTGCGTATACGTAATATTACTATAATGCTTTTAAGAACGGGGACTGAGAGCAACGGAAGTGGCACGAATACATTCGCTGATTAAGCCATGCTGGCAGAAACTCATCACAGGCAAAAAAAAAACACTGACATGCAGACAGACACACCCAAACAGACACACCCACACCCCCCTCGCAACTCACCCCCCCACTCACACAAACACCCACCAGAAAATTCTCTATTGAGAAGCTCAAAGGCACATTCACACTTGCCTTGGAAAAGTGCAAACGGCATTAAGAAATTTTATTTCGAGATCCGTTTTACAATTCAGTTCACAAAAGGATGCAGTTAAAAGGCTTAATGCAAAAATAGTGCCACGAAAAGCGATACGCAATTTGTGCAGGCATAAAAGAGGTTCAATTCTATCAAAATATAATATGCCTCATAAGATATTACAGAAATTTTGTAAGAAATCCTATAGAAAGGGAGAAAGTCTATAATGTTACTTTATTAAATCTGTAATTCGCTCTTAACTTTTTTATCATCTTTATCTCTCATTTTATCGCATTTCTATGCAATTCTCATCAAGCCAAAAAAATCTTTATATTTTTATATTTATTGTAATGTTTTTCAGTTAGATTGAGTAAGGAATATAATCCAAAGTGTAATCAATAATTATGCAAACATATGTAATGAGTATTGCGCTGTCGGTAACACCCGACTGTAACAATCATGCCTTTCTTTTTTTAATTTTCTTTACGTATTTTCTTCATGCCTGCTGTTTGCTTTGTCAGCTTCTTTCAATTTTTTGGGTATCCTAGCACTCTGAGGCGACACCTACCTCCCCCTCTCACTGCCCCCCTTCACACTGTTTGCTGATCAGTTTGGCACGTTTCGACATCTTTATTTGCGTCGTCACGTCTTGGCGCAAAACCACAGACAGAGCCACTGTAAAAAGCAGCTAACCACATTCTTAACCAAAAGGCAAAAGCCCAACAGAAGCAAAACCCCAACAAAGTCCACCATTACCCCCCCCCCCCCCCCCCCCCCCCCCCCCCCCCCCCCCCCCCCCCCCCCCCCCCCCCACCCACCACACCCTCCCTATCATTGAATTAACCAAATGAAATTTGAACGTGTCTAGCTGGCTGATGCCAAGTGAACTGATAAACCGACCGAACTGACGAAAGCTGCTTATGAAATTTACCAGCAGCTAAGTCCTCTCCCAGTCAAATGTTAACTTTCCCTGTCCATAGTTGATCAACGCTTATCTCGCCTTGTACGCTGTTTTATTACATTTAATTACAGTACAAACAATTTAAAGGCCAATTTATGACCCCATTGGCCCGGCCAGATGCTAGACTAGAGATACAATAAGCGACAAGCGGTTGTGTATTATGCATGTGAAATATGCACTGTTTACGTGGCTGTTTACTTAGTTCACTCCAATAACTACTTGAAGCCTTTAATTATGCATTCACATTGTCAATGATTCAATTGGGTATTCACTGTAATCGCGCAGGTGCGCAATTTTATATATGCACACTATATTTAATAGACAATTGTGTAAAGAGTGAGACTAAACTGCTCTAATTATCTTTTTTCCTTTCATAACTAAATTATTAAGAACAAATATTATCTGTAACTTTTTATACACTTTGATGAAAACTTAGCTCAGATAATAAACAGCAATTTAAGCTGGGTAAAGTTTGCCCTTACAATGGATTTAAGGAACAAAACTAATAAGCCATTATCCCAACACACAATACAAGGATTCAGATAATGTTTTTGTTATAATTTGATTCCTTGTTTTTTTTTTTTTTTAGTTTGTACAGTGAAGGCTGTTGTTGCATTCTATCGTTTTCATTGAAACTTTGCAGCAGACAATGGAAAACTTTGCGGCTTCTATGCATTAATTTTCCATAAGCGAGATTAAATCGTCTGCTGCATTTAGTTGATAACGCATTCATCAAAGTTGAGCACGGTGGCAAAAACAATGTTGTGTTTATGCAGCGATTAAGTGCGCATAATAAAGCAAAATATCGTGAAAGTAATCAAAGTGAAATAAAACTGCTAATTGCGGTAACGAAAAAAAAAACAAGTAGATATTTTGCGGTTGGGTGTAGCCGAATGCGCAATACTCGTTTATGGTATAAAACCAGGGTAATCAAGTCGAGAACGGTAATATTGCGAAAAATATATAAAAACCATAACTACAAATTTGTTGGAAGGTATGCTTGTAGATTATGGATATATAAATTTGACGTACTCCCAGTAGGTATATATACGGACTTTGCACACACCTAATATACTCCCTTCATTTAGTGAACGAGTATAAAAATAAAGGCAAAAAATACTAAAGTTGAACTCTTTGAACTTTCACTTTCAGAATGCTGGCCAAGGTCAAGGGACAGCGTGACGTATGCGCAATAAACAGAAAAACACAGGCAAAGGTGTTTACTGTTGTACAGCAAATACAATAAAAAAAGAAAAATATGGAGATGTTTACAAAACAGACTGTGTTTGACTTGCTCCAAGCCTATTTATATGCCGTAGAGTTTATAACTTGTAATTGGTCTAAAAAGTTTCAGTTAACTAGAACAAAACTTGGATTACAAAATGTGTAAACATAAATAAAGCCGAGTATATACCCATCGATTTTAAAGAATGGTTAGTTTATATGCAAATATTTGACTTGCAGGGTATCTACTAACCGAGAGCACTATCCTTGGCTAGTTACTTATATTATTTGGCATTGTGACGTCATGCCAATAATATTAACAATAACAACATTAACCGCAATGTAAATGAAAAACTTTTTGTGTATATTAGTTTGCCGCTTCCTGTCATAAAAATTGCGGCTTGTCATGCGATTTCTTTAGCCAATGACGTTGATGTTGATGACGATGTCGATGATGGTAACGGTGACGGCGACGGCGACATTAAGTCAAGAGTAAAAGAGCGTAGCTGCTTAGACTGATACCATTTTCCCTTTGACCAGACTAAGCCCCAAGTCAAAAATAGTGCGCAACGAAGGCTGAAAGCAAAAATGAAAAATAAAAGGAAACGAAACGAAACTCAACCTGAAACTGAAACTGAGCCTGAGTCTGAACCCTTTGCATAAGCTGTTAGCCGACTTATGAGTATATTCACTTTACATTCACTTTCATTTCAATTAAAAACTGGCGCACACATCCATTCATTCAAAGGCCCTTTTAGGGTGCTCCATCCATTGGAAATGAGGTAAAACTTTATACTTACATATATGTATGGGAAAACTTTATCCCAGCTGGTAATAAATTGCTGTTGCTTTTGCTTCTGCTTCTTCTTTTTCTTTTGTGTTACATAATTTAGAGCTTGTTATGTACCATATACATATATATAGTTGCTTTTTGCATGCTAATATCAATAATTTTTCAAGTAAATTTGGCCAAGTTTTCATCTTGTTCTGTAATTTTACCTTTGCAATTTGTTATATGCGGTTTATAAATCGGTTTATAAATCGCAGAACGAACTGGTTCAATTCAATCTGTGGCTTCTGTTTACATAATTCCTTTTTCAAATTAAGCCACACGCATTTTCATTTTCATTTTTCATGTTTTTTTTTGTTATTTTTGTGTGCCTTAATTTCAGCTTTGTTACTACACTTTCTTTATTTGTTATGCTTATTCAGTTTTATTCATTTCATTATTTCAAGAATTTTCCATTTTCATTTCTGTTGCTGGTGCTTCGGTTGCTTGGCAAAAATTGTTTTCAATGCTGTCAGCGCCACGCGCACTCAAGTCCCTACAACCCCCTGCCCGGCCTTTTTCCGCATCATCCGCTGGCTCCTAACGCATCCTGCGGCATATCCTTTTAATTGAAATACACTCAACAGCCCCAGAGGCCCACCTATTTCCAGTCGAGCAGTCGACTGGCGCTGACTTTATATAGAAATAATAACAATAACAATTTAAATTAAGTGCAACAAAGCGACAACAAATTTGAGTAAGTAATCGTTTTTAATTTAACAAGTACGTGACAGTCGACACATTTCTAAAGACCCCACACCGGCAACCACCCCGGCCCCATCATCTCAAACTCTACCCTCCACATGCAAAAGTCATTTTGGTAACAAAAATTCTGCGTGTGTGGGTGTGTGTAACTGTAAAAAAACCATGATATGCTGTTTTTTGTGTTAAATCAGCAAGAGAGGTGCTGAACAATTACAGGTAACAATACTTAAGTCGCCTAACTAATAGATACGCTGTAAGCAATTTTCAAGTTTATATGTGTTTATAAATATACGTATGTATAGGTAGTTATATATCTAAATTCAGCTCAGCAGTCATATATATATTTTGTGTGTTGTGCGATCGTCATAAAATATTCAAAACACTGAGTTGACATTAAAAATTTATCTTTAACTTTATCTGCAAGCTACAATAGAAAATCCGATATATTTAGATAGCACTTGCAAAGTCTCTAACACTGAGGTTTACAAAAGTTGGATAGACTGTAGACTCAGCTGTAGCTACTCATTTGGCTGGTGTAATATGCCATTTTTATGTCTGTTACATCTATTGTCACAATTTTATGATGCTCGTTTCTTTTCATTTTATTACCAGAGGGTATACAAAAACAAACACTGCACCATATTTCAAAAGCAACTAAAATGGAAACTTTATGATAAAGTTTAATGCTTTCTGCGGTACGTGTCAAGTGCCTTTTATTGGTTTCCAACAATTGAGAACTTAAGAACTGCAAGAATTTTAAAAGTTATATCATAGTTTCAAGCATATGCGATAAGACTTCAAGTCTTAAAGTCTTTTTCGTATATTAACATTTGATGTGTAACAGCTTTAACTAATTAAATTTTAACATATCTTGTTTAGCTACAGTTAAAAGATAAATCTTTTTAAAAATGAAATTCAAGTGGAAGCCAGCATCATATGATAAA
The DNA here is from genome assembly GCA_004143825.1 of Drosophila micromelanica. Lineage (NCBI taxonomy): Eukaryota > Metazoa > Arthropoda > Insecta > Diptera > Drosophilidae > Drosophila > Drosophila micromelanica. The sequence continues at coordinate 62,723 of SCDY01000500.1, forward strand.
TAAGAAAGTATCCCAAATGCGAGACAACAAAAAGGCAAAATATATGTATTGGTGTATGTGTGTGTGTGTGGGTGTATCATCTATGAGTCTGTGTATGTTATATGGTTATGGCTTATGGTTATTTCTTCTCACTTAATTTATTGTAAAATGTTAAATTTCACGAAGCGGAAATGTTTATTAGAGCGGAAATTGTTATTTTTAGTGTTAGCAGCGATTTGTTCTTCTTCTTCTGGGTTACCGTTACCGATGCTGCTGCTGCTGCTGCTGACGTTGCTATTGTTGTTGTTGTTGGTTGCCAGCCCGCCCCACTTGGCTAAAGCGACAACATAAAAACTTTGGCACTGGCCAAACTCAGGGCCTGGTTAAAGGATATGCGCCACGTTGGCAGCCCTTTAGCTTTGTGCTGCCTACAATTAGTTTATTAATATTAAATATTTTAATACACAAGCCAAATTTTGCCGGGCAACGCTTCGTATGCTTAACTTGTTATGCAGACTGCCAATCCCGGCCAGCCCTGCCAACCTGCTATCCTGCGAGCCTACTGTTAATTAGTCAGTGTTGCTATATCGTCGCCGCAGTCAGTAATTAAAAATACAAAATTGAAATACTTCCAAAAGCCGGCCTCGGCTCGGTTTGGCTCGGCATCCTGGCTGCCTTTGCCTGCTGCCTGTTTTAGCGGCAAAGGGCGTCTTACAAATGCGGCCTGCTTACGGTTTCATCGGGCTGATGAAAGGATTTTTGAGCAACCAGCGAAAATACATTCAACAAACACAAATCTGACTTTAAATGGAATTTATTTAAGCACTCGGCTATAGAGATAATTTAAGCTAAAGCTTGAAACTTTTGCTGTAAGTGCCTGTATCCCTTTGTTTCAAAATATTTTCAAAATTATTTAAATACCAAAAATATTTCCACTTCTCTGTATACTATGCTATACTATACTTATGCAGTTCTTGAATACAATTTATAAATACTTTCTGCAAGGAATTTATTATTTTTAAAGCATTTTACTGTGCTCCTTTAAGGAAACCGCAAAAGTTTTTCAACTATTTGCTTAACGAAAATCTTCTTAAATTTTGTTTTAAATACTTAATGCAAAATACGCACACCGACAAACATGCGTTTTCCATTTTCTTAGACAGCAACCCGTGCCGCAGAACCCACTCAACATTTTAAATTAATTTTACAGCTGGCACTGTGGCGAGCAGTTAGCCAACAGTTGGCAGTTGAGTCCTTCATGCTCAGGGTCCCCGGACACCTTGCTGCAATAATGAAGTGGCAAATAAATGGAGCTGCCGACTGTCTCCGGCATAGCAACGGCAACGCCAACAACAAAAGACTCCGACATGCCGCAGCTACTTGAAGGCATTCACTAATAAATGCGTCTGCTTATTTCGTCATTTGTTATGGTCAACACTTGGGGGAAACTCGTTTGCCAACTTCTGCGTAGCTCCAGCTGGTCAAAGATTTACGTTAAGGAACAAGTCATAGTCATGCTACGATATACGGTCATACTAAAAATGTTAACTGCAATGTTCTTCATGTTTACTGTTCAAATTAATTATCTTTATCTTCTTAGCAGTCTATTATAAAATCTCGGCAAAGCTGTTAAAACTATTGTTTAACTAACTATTTAAACAGTTTTTTTTGTAGCATTCCTCTATTATACAGTTTAATGTTGGTAATATTTTCCTAATATTGTTGAATGTAAACACACTTTGAGATAAAATTATAAAATTCACGCTAAAAAGAATTCCGTCTTATCGTATCCATCGGCAAAACACCTTCAGAGCACGCTGTAAATTCAGATGAAAAATCTTAACCCTTGAGCGTTTTAAAAGTGAAATAGCTTTCTATGAGCTGAATTTAATTTCTACTTTTTACTAAAACAAATTTAAATATACTAAAACAAAATAAATTTCAGCTTTAATCGGTAACAAAGTGCGCAGTTTTGTCTCAAAATTAACATAAAAATTTCAAGTCTCTGATTTGATTGTCATGTCAGTGTGTTTGGCAAGTGTGCGTTGTTGGCTGACGTCAACACGTTTAAAGAGTTTAGTCTTTAAATTGTTGCTGCTATCAAAGCGACATTTTGCATAAATCAGTGCCACACCTGCCAAGTTCCAGTAGTTTAAATTGCCGAAGCTGATGGCGAGCGTCCTTCAGCTGCACTTAATGCACTCACTTTTAGTCACTTCCTTGCACTGCCATCTATTCACTTCTATTCAATTCGATTCACTTTTATTCACTCTTCCTGCAGCAAACAAGAATGAAAGAAAATAAAAACTAAAAGAGAGAACAACAGCAAAAACGCGTCCAGTGGCCAAGCAATTAATGGCCAAAGCGCTTAATCATCAATTGCAATTCTGCAAACGCAAAACTAACCGAAAGCCAAGCAAACAACCAATGGCGGAGGGAGGGGGGTATGAGGCGTGTAACGGGGTTTTCTGGGGTGCAAATAGACAACGCGCCAAGTGTTGTGCCATAAAAAATGGCATGCAAATACATTAACAGCAGCAACAACAACAGCAGATACAAGAAGACCTTTGCATGCACAGTGGTTGAAAGCCAGTGAATTTCGGCTAAATTTTAATGATTATATATGTAGAAATTTTAGATGGTGTTTTTTGAGACAATCATATCATGTAAGATAAGCTAAATGTCAATTAAAGTTAAGATTGATAAATCTAGCTATAAACATGGATTTAATTTGATGTATTTTATCTATCAAAAAGTACTTTGTTTTCAACATAATTTAATTTGTGATACCGTTTATAAAATGTATTTTTTAATTATTTATTAAAATTATTTATTTATTTATTATGTATTATTTATTAATTAATGTTTAAATTCATTTTCTGCTATTCATTTAAAGATATATAGACATATATTAGCCAGAATTTATTAGTATTTGTATAACACTGCAGCCTAAAATTAAATAGCTAATTTATGCTGTTAGTTTTATTCGAAAATCCTTTGCTGGAACTGCCGATTAGTGACCCACTGTGCACCGATGGGGGCGTATAAATAACAACAAATACCAATGAAATTGAGCGCCCAACTACTCTATCCGAAAATAAACCCTTGCTGCACTGCGCCCACTTGGGGCGTGGGCGTGGGCGGGTGGCGGCATGCTGGAAAATCCGTATATAAACAACAAAGAAAACAGCGAGAACAGCAACAACAACAACAAGAACAGGCGACGCTAGCTGTAAAAGTTAAGGAAAATATTTACAAATGAATTAACGTAATGAAAATAAACTAGCGCACAGATACATCGCGATGATGATGGTAATGATAATGATAATTTCATTGTTTTTGGTTTTTTGTTATTAATTTAATGTTTTTTTTTTTGCTGTCATCGTGGATAATAATGAAGTTTGTCGATGACGCAGTGGCCGCCCCAGACCCATAAATGATAAATGCGTAGTAAAAAAAAAAACGTTTGGCTGCACCAAATGAACCCCTGAGGAACCCGTTTGCGTTTGGCATGTTCTAATTTTGATAAGATATGTCAAATGCAGCGACTGACCATTAAACGTTTACGTTTCAGGACCAGAGATCTTATAGCCTGAGTGGGTGCCTACGGTTAACCTTGGCCCACAAACATTTGAATACAGAACAAACAAATACGCATACTGAAAATCGAAAAATAAAAAAAAATTAGTACACAAAAAGACATCTGGCCATAAGCTCTCCAACAGTAATGAAACTAATTATTTGACTGACAGATAAAGAGATACAATCCATTATAATTCGACACATGCACAGACAATAGGCTGGCAGCCATTAAAATATGATATATGATAATAGATTTGAACGTTTGAGTTGGGACTTACTTTTAGTGCTTTTGAAACAAAATAATTAAAGCTACTATAGAGACAGTAAAAATAATTGTAATTTTGTCTTTAAATTTCGATTTGTTGTGTGTTGTGTTTCACCTGTTTTTAGTTGCTCACTTTTATTCGGGATTGAATTTTAAAGCACTTCACAATCAAAGCAAATACCCTTTAAATTGGGCTTCATTTGCTGTACACTGCAATTTGCATTACTCGGTGCGTTATCAATAGAAAGCCAACCATGCAATTTACTCTTGGCACGGTTGTGCTGTAACAGCATGTCAATTAAATCAACCAGCGCAGGACGACACATTCAGATAGATTTACAGACACATTACAAACACATTACAGTCACATTACGACACAGTCATAAGCTCATTAAAGCTGCAAATTGCTGCACTCGTAACAGTTTAGAGCTGACGATTTGGTAACGAAAGCCCCAAAAACCAAAATGAAATGTTGCTGATTTTCTGTGTTGGGGCCAGAACCAGAGCTTAACACCCGATGAAACGAAAAGTGTATAGTACATTGGGCAATTAAAGCGCAACGATTGTTGCTGCTTTGGGTCCTATCGACTATACAGACTCGTTTGGCTTCAGTTTGTTAATATTAAAATTATTATTTTTGAAAAGGTTAAAGTAAACAAATTCAAACAGCTTATATTATTAATTTGCCTTACATTTCTTTCGATTAATATATAATATTATTATAACGTATAATAATAAGAGTTATTTGACTGTTTGCCTAACCGTGCACAGAGTATGGCACAGTCGGTTGCATTCACTTAACCTACAAATTCTAAATAGGCATTCCAAATGCTTATTCAAAATTCTCTTTCCTCCTAAATCTTGCCACTGTATCTTGAGGCTGGCAAAGAAAAAACTATTTAAATACTTCGGCTTGGGCAAACAGGCTGGGTTGCGCCGACAAACAAGCTATTCATGAACGGGTTTTATTTTTCCTTCTCTATACATTTACATTTTTTTTCCCTTTTTATTTATTTTTTTTTTTTTTTTTTGTGAATTTACTTGGGCCTGGCCTTTGACGATCTAACAGCTCCCCAGTCGACAATAAACGAAATTTTAATGCAACTAAAGTAGCCCGAACCGACGGGGCGAGCCGTCCACTAACAACGCAGGTTCAGGTTCGAATTAAACTTGGGGATACTATATGATAAGCCTTTGAAGCAGCTGTAGACAAAGATTATTTGCGTTGAACGGACAGACAGACAGACAGAATGGCGGAGGAATGGACGATGGCTTCGCCGGATTCGTTGTTTGTTCTGTGACGCCCTTGGAACGTCATTTGAGCGCGCGTCCTGGCACTCAAAAGGAATTTTCTATCAGCTTTAGGCATGAGGCATGGTCTTTGTTCTATGCCAGCAAGCAATCGATATGGCAATACATATGTAGAAGTGTGTATGTGTGTGTGTGTGTGCATTAAAAATTACAACAACTTGCATAAACCACAACTAAAAATGGCAATCGAGTGTCGTGAACAAACAGCACAAAGCAGCCACAAATAAAACACTATCCCTTGTCCAAAATCTATTTATGTAGATAAGAAGCTCTAGGGATATGCGTCGCTGAAGATTCACCAAGATTCAGGACTCGACATACCTAATTCCAAGGCCAGTCAATTAGGCAAGTTAGGTTGTCATAATAAAATATATATTATGACTAACGATTATACGCCTGAAAGAGTATCGCATATCATAAAATATATGAATACCATGGGGAACACAAAGAGTAGACTACTTACAATGCGGTGCACATCCGAAAACTATTTTGCAGAGAGGCAATAAAAAAGAACTTATAGATGCCTTGTATTCTAACTAATTTGAGCCCTGTTTTTCGCTAATCCCTTATTTGAACAAAACTGTGCACTACTTAAATAGAGCAAGACTACAAATAGTCTATTAAAACTTGATCTACTGTTAAAAAAGCAAAAACTATTTGTATTTTCTACAATTATAGTAATGTAATAAGTCACCAAAATATGAGCAAATTATTTATATAGTTTTTGCAAAAATCATAAGCAGCCTTTTCTATCTATCTTGAACTCGTTGAGAATTCTAACGAGTCAAACAACGAAAAACAGCAAAAATAATAACTGTAATATATTTTGATAATTGTAATACAAATAATACTTAAAATAATATTTTTAAAAATATAATTTGACAACACTTTAAAAGTCAAAAGCAGTCTAAATTCCAACACTAAAACTTTTTCTATTTGCCTCAAAACTTTGCTAAGTAAACACACTGGCAGTTCATTTGCTGACTTTAAAGAGCTGCCACTCCCACTTTAACGCCCGCTCCCGTTTCGTCTGTTCTGTTCTACATGGAGAGTATACAAAATAGATGATGTGTAATCAACAAGTGTTTACATTGCAATTAGCGATGCTTCATGGCCTTTATAGCGAGTGCAGCCGCAGTTGGTTTACTATGCCCAAGCAGTCCTATGAAGTAATCAGCGTTGGCCCACATTCTGTTCTGGCCATGTCGAGACGTGACGCACAGCAGCCCCGCAGATGCCAACTGTACCTGCACTAACTGACTGCTTGACTGACTGACTGACTGACGGAGTGACTTGCTGACTAACTGATAGTGTGACTTGCTTCTTGCTTTATAGAAAAGTTTACTAGCATGTGTTTATTTTTTGTTTCGCCAAAGACGGAAATTGTCACTGCACAATATCCGTTGATTTGTGCGCATGAAAATGAAATCCATTGACATGAAATGACAGAAGCAAACACCCTACAAGGGGGACCGGTGAGCCCCGAATAGAGAAACTAGCAAATTATGCAGGCATTGGCGGCGTCTGCACGTCATCAGCATCGTGGACGACCATTGTCGTCATCATTGAACTTGGAACTTGGCGGCAACGTTACGCCGGAAATGGATTGCAACGGCAACGGCAACGGAATGGGCACGGCCAAGAAAGCTATTCTCGCCGGTATTCGTATCGCATGACCAATTAGCTAGCCAGGAAATGCAAAACTTGGCGCTCAGCGCAAGTATTTGACGATCTGACCCCGAGTAAATCAACCCTTTTTAAGGGTTTGGCCAAACCAAACATCAGTCAAGTCCCCCGCACGGCCACGAGTCCTGTCCCTTCAATATTTACTTTCAATTCCCCAAACAGCGTCGCAGCATTTGCCATTTTAACACACACACAGATACTATATACATGGTGGAAAACCTTTTGCGGTTACTTGCCATTAACATAAAGAACAGAACAGAACAGAAACTATGCGGGTCCTGGTTCTGTGGGTCTGTGGGGTTCTTTTGGGAGAGGGCTGGCAGACAAGCAAATAACGGCCAGCATAAAATAAATAAATAAATAAATATAAATAATAAAATGCCCAAATTGAAACGAGGACGCGGCAAGTAAAAGCTGCCTTGGCAGCCAAATGCTTGTTGCTATTTTCCTCCTTTTTGCCGTTCGGTGCCACTGGGGACCCAGTGCCAGGTGGATAAGCAAAAGGCGAAATAGAAGGCAAAAGCAAAAGCAGAGACGACAATGAAGCCACCATTGCCTGTCAATACGTGCGTCACTGTGACAGTCAGTCAGTCAGTCAGTCAATCAGTCGACTTGTCACATTTTCTTAAGGGAATGTCAGTGGGAATACCCTTAACACAACCTTTGGGTATCATAAATATATTATGAGCTTGCCAGACAACGAGAACTAATATGAATATTAATATACATCGACTATCACAGGATTGTAAGCACGAATCGAAATAAGTTTCATCTGGTGAAATAAAAACTAATCTGTTAATTTATATGCCAGATATCTGTTATATGTATGTGCGTTGATCCCGATGTTATCAAAGGTTCCTCTAATAGAAAATCAGGTATGTGCACTTATTTAAACAGTTGTTGAGAAAAAATAGTTAAATCGATTATCTGCAAAATTTGAAAATATATAAGTTCATTAAAAAAATACAAAATATCAAGTACAACAAAAAATCATTTATTTTATTTGGCAGGGAGAATAAATACATTAAATGCTTAGAAAAACATCATTGATGCTAGTTACAAAAATAACATTATTTATTCGTATTTGGCAAGTGCATACAAAGTTCGCCATATAATCAAACTTTTTTATGCACAGAACTGTTTCTTTTTTAGGGGCTACATTTTGGCTTTCAATGTCCTCGGGGACGTGGGAGGCGGGGGGCGGCTGGGAGGCAGCAACACGTCGCGCAGACAAAACTCATAAAGTATATTAACAAAATGTTCGATTGCACTCTGGCTTGAGCCTATCTTTTGCTTTCCTTTTCGCTACTTTGGGGCATGTCCCGATGTGTCTACATTCCCACAATGCCGTATTTTCCAACCCACCCACCTGTCCTACCTTGCATGACAAGCGGGTATCAATGTGCCCGTATCTATGTCTGGGCCATTTTCCACCCTCAAAACAAAAAAAAAGGTCGTCGCGCATTTCTCGTTAAAATTTTAAGCGTTCCTATGACTGTATACCAGTAAGTACATTTTCAGCTATCATATTATGTTTCGACGAGTGCATGATTAAATGAGGGTATTTTTTCTTTGGGATCTGCATAACAGCTACTGCTTTTCTTTTAATATTTATTAAATGCCGAATCTTTTCCAATAAGGTAGACCTATCAAATTTATTCAATTACAAAATTTTCGATAAACGAGTTGCCTTGCTGTGACCCAAAACTGATTATATTATAAATAACTGATTAGATTTATGCCTTAATTTTAATACCTTTCAATAGCTGAAAGTTCACTAGAAATTCTGAAATAAAATCGATCAACTATTTTATTTTTTTTTTTAGATTCGGTTACGAATTCGAATCTTTTAAAAGCGAGTAAATAGATTCAATGATGTGCTGATGACTGTTTCCCAGCTGACAAATCGAATGCAAATATTCAAATCTCAATATAAAGCTATTGTATACTGCAGACTTGTAAATACAGCGAGAATTTGGCATCTAATGGAAATGAAATCAATGGTAACGAACTATAAAACGAAAATACTGCAATGTGTGTGTGTGTGTGTGCGTGTTTATGGTGTATGTTGTACGAGCTGCAATCAAACTGTTGAATCCGGCCCAAAGGACGCGCAGCTAAAACAATAAAAATGACAACCGTTGTTACCGTTGATGTAACAGCTTCTCGTCCGCCCGATGGGAAATATAGTTGCCGACAAACAAACAATTTGAACTGAATTCCGTCTTATGCTGACGCCAACAAAACAACAATTCACTCAATTTAACCTTTAACTTTAGCCACCAGCCCGATGATCACATCAACTGATGGATTTCCCAATCGGAATTGAGAGACAAGTGCGCGATCTTTCGAATCAACAACTATATTTAGCTCATCGTTATTAAAATACAATTGACAGATATTTGTATAATTAATCGTATTAATTAGCTCTGATTAATTAAATAGTTCTGAAGATTAATTTTAGTTTAGTAAGTTGAAACATATCGATACCAAAAAAAAGTTACATCATTTAAGCCCCATAAAACTAAACTTTTTATTGATTAATTAAAATACTTGTATTCATACCTAAGCGGGCACTGCGCTAAAGTCACATTAAAGTCCGCACAGACAGGTAGAAATTGATGGGCTGTCGCAGCTGGCGTTGCAGCTTGAGTGGTGCATGCTGCATGCAACAGCTGCAACGTAAAGTAATCTAATTAAAAGTTTGTTTGGTGCAACTTGTTTTTAATGATGTCACGCCTTCAAAATTTGCCGCCAAAATACAATGTTGCGATGCGGCTTGCCAGCGACCCGAACGCTGCTTTTGTATTTCGCTGAATTTCGCGTCTCCACACACACACGCAGATGTTCACACACATACACACACACACACACGCACACAATGGCTGCGCTCCATTCGCTTTAATTACAATTTATGGATGCTTCAAGTTGCCGGCACACAAAACAAAATGGCGGCCGCTCAAAAGGTAAAAACGGGGCCAAAATGCCCAAAAAAAAAAATTAGGAACAAAACCAAAAAACCAGAAACAACAACAAGCAGCAAAACAGTGAAACAAAAAAAGTGGAAGGCAAGCAATGTAATTACATAAAAGCAACAGCAGCCGCTTCGAGAAGGGCAACGCACGATGCAAAAATACATTGCGGGAACTCCAACAACAACAGCAACAAAAACAACAAGTACAATAAGAATAACAGCAAGAACAAGAGCAAAACAATATTCTAAACGTTGAGCGCACTTGCCGTGAAACGAGTGAGTTGTTTCCACTAATCAGCGGAGTGAACTGTTTTGAGTTGAGTTTCTAAATGAGCGATACTCGAATGAGCGACGTCTGCGCATTTTGAAACGCGCTCGCAACTCTGAAGAATGGCAACAACAGTGGTGCAGCATCTGCGAAAAAGCGGCGCAAAATCAAAGACTTAATAGTGGAAACAGTGGCAGTGCGATATACTATTATCGATTCTTGAACGATTAATTGACTATCGATACCTTCTCAAAAATATGATGAAGCAAGCTAAAGAAATTTAAATTTGGTACAGTATTCTAAATTGGAAAATCAGATATTTATTAATTGTTAATCTATATGTGTTTAAATTTATCGGATTTCGATACACTTTGTCAGAACAGTGTATACAGTATATTCTTATCAATTTACTGATTGATTGAACTAAACAGAAATTTTAAAAAATGCTAAGCATAATTTTAGGAACTTTGTGTGAGAACGTGCCACTGTGCAAATGACTGGGGCAAAGGCATTGACATTGTCGACAATTGTGTCAATTCTATGTGCACACAAACACACACACACATGCAGAGTTGCACGTGCTTAACTGCTGCCGTTGGTCGGGCAGCTGCCGCCTAGAGAACGATGGACACATCTTATGTAAGCCTCCCCAGCGCCCGACTAAAATGGCATTACGCATACGACATGGTAAGCCCCCAAAATGGGCATTATGTAAAGGGGCGCCAACTGTAGCCGCCTGATGGATATCTGACGTCACTGCCAGCTCGCTGATGTTGCTGCGAACAGCAGCAGCAGCAGCATAAACTATAGAGGGGCTAAGCTCGTAAATAAAATGAAATAACAAACGGTCATATTTTTAATTACCCAAACAAACAAACGGCACAAGAAACGACCACCGACGACTTAAACAACTTTCGGGCAATTAATAAAGTTTTTCTGTTAATTTTTTTTTTTTTTTTTGTTTTATTTTTGTTTTTTATTTTTATATTTTTGTAAACATTTAGAAACATCATCAACAACAACAGCAACAACTAAATCAACTGAGAAGCAACCCTTTTAGTTGTTGTATGTACTGTTTGCTTTTCAAACTTTTACATTTCCCGGATTGCTGTACACACAAATACGTACTATATATACAAATATTTATATGTATATTTTTTTTTTTTATTTTTGTTCGTTTGTGAGAATGTGTGTTATGCCGCTTTGAATTAGGGCTTTGGCTGCCTTTCCTTTATGGCTTACGCTTAGCAAACGGACCGAATACCCAGCACCATGCACACAAATTAGAAGAGAAAAAACATAGAAAAATAAAATTAGGTTTGAGCTAGCGAAAATGAAATACCCTTAAAGTTATCATTAATTCAAGAGTGTGCAACATGAATGTTGAATTAAAGCAGAAAAACCCGTTTAATAGTCATCCAAAAAGGTTTCCACACAAAAAGTCAAGATTTACTACATGAAAGAAACACAAGCTAATCGAAAACATAGATTGTTCATGTTTGGTAATAGAGAAACTAATTTGGGTCGACCAAAGCCATAACAATAACACTATGATAAAACGATAATAGCTTTTGCAGGGTATAATACAAGTACAATACATTTGTTAAACCAAATGCAGAAAATTTTGCCTTCACTTACTTTTTTTTTTTGCTGAGCTGGCCAAAGGCTCGGTTTTACTTTTATTTTATTTCTTTTTTTTAAGGTCATCCTTTGATGACTTGTCCAGAAATTGGCTGACTTATGTTAGGCCACAATTTGGTTATTCTAAAAGTGTTAAAATGATTACTTTACAAATCATGATATTTGGTTTTGTATTTACTCTACTTTAGCCAAAATTCGTTTGAATTCACTTACTACAAAGTCACCGGGAAATGTAGAAACCAATTTGTATATTACAGGGAATTCAAGCAGAGGATAAATAAGTTGAATAGCGAGCTATCAATGCTAAAGTCGTTGCCAGACTTCTATTGGCAACAAAAGCTGAGGCAGATTTCATATTGCAGCAACCACTCATGTGCAATGAAATAAAAATGTTTGGTATTTTTTGTTGAAATACCAAATCAAATTCCAAATGTAAGTTTTACATCAATTTCCCTTTCAAATTTCATTCCAAAAATATTCACATGAAACATGCGCTTCCCATATTTAAAAAAAATCTCAATAACCTTTGTATATTATTTTTTTTAAGATAAGATACTTCTTTTAAAGAAGATGTTTCTTTAAGCAAGCATTTAATATATCTCTGATTCTTTATAAAGGTGATATTTTATACTACAGTAATCCAATGTTTACTAATTAATGCTTGTATAAAGGCCAAGTTTCCAGTTATCAACGACAAATTAATTTAAATTAAAATTCTATTCACGTAGAATTTTTTTTGAACATACAATTTTTTAAAGGACACTTTATTTCAATAATTTTCAGCTACAACAATTTTATTTATTCTTCCCTTTTTTTATACAAATAATTTTTTGTTTTTTTAATAAACAGCCCAATATATAATAGCCCATATATAAACAAGCAAATAATAAAAAGTTTGTGTACATTAATAAATATCTTAGGGGCTTTTGGCTTTTGGGCCAAGATAAAAACTCATGTTCATCCATCGGCCGCCAAATGGTGCGCATAAAAGCATGATACAAACGCGACTATCAGACCACACCTGCATCTGCCTTCCCCCCTCCTGCCCACCACACTAAGAAGCCGTAAAAGCAGAGCACATAAATCAAACCATATAAGATAAATTATGGGGCCCCGAATGGCTTACAGCTTGTACAGCGCCCAATGGCGAAGAGCAGGCGAATAAGTGCCCCAAAATCGAAGCGCATTAATTAAGCCATAACAATAAACGGATTTCACTTTGTCATAGCCAGCAATTAAAATGTGAAAGAGCCAAAAATCGAAAAGACACGAATAATTTCAAATGATTTTCATAATTTTTTTTATTTTGACTGAATTTTCAAATTAAATTCCTTGCAATTTTCTGCTCAAAATTTACGAAGGCATCAAATGAAATGCAAATGATTTTCACCTTGCGCCGACAAATGGCAAAATACATAAATTTTTCTTGTTAACTAAATACATTTGTTTACATTTCAAAGAGCTCACAAAATCATAAAGAACCAGAAAAAAAAAACTGAAGAAAATACTTTTTTTTTTGGATTAGTCACGGCGCAGCTAATTAAAAATCGCTCATACGCCGCGTTGCCGTCGACGGGCGCCGTTTTGGTGTCATGGACGCCAAACAATTAAACAATCAACATCATGTGCGATCGTCTTTAAGCAGCATTATTTTCTACACAATAAACGTTGAGTGAGTATGGAATATGTCATTGCTCTAATTGCAGGCGATTTGTTGCGAGAATATTAAAAGACTTGAACAACAAAATTATAAAATATGAATATAAATATGTGTATATATTCAAACGTATTCACGAGCTCTATTAATATTTCGACAAATGCTTTCAACCATTTTTATATTGTTGTTATAAAAATTTTATTTATAAAACAACACACAAACATGCCCATCTGCATGTGTGCGTGTGTGTGTGTTTTAAATTGAAATATTTGCTTTGGCGATGCCACAAAAACCAAAGGAACAACAATAACCACACAATGTTCTAAATAATTTAACGCCGCGACAATGACGAAGCTCTGACTGCCCTACAAAATTAATGACTTCCGAATTGAAAAAAAAACCCACTTTCCACACATTCAAATCGACAGCACGCGTCCTTCGCCTTCTCGCGCAGCAGGGCGAGTGAACAATTATCGAATCAATTAACTGGTTCATATATTATTTTTATTAATAGCCACACGTTCACAACACAGGCACATTCGCTACGAATTCGTGAGTTTAAATTTATATGTTTTCATAATTTATTTAAATTGATTTAAGGAACAAAAACTACGTAATTCCAAAACTGTCATAAAATGCTTATTTAAAATAGTAAAAAGTGTTCCAAATTGTAGGGACTTTTTATTTTAGAGCGGTTCTTTTAAATTTAAAGTGTACATCTATAAAATCTTTTATGCATTGCAGGTAAAGCGGAGGCAATTTCAAAACCAATTCCAAGTAAGCCGAACTTAATAGGACATTCGAATGGGGCTTTCTCCAAAATGTAGCTCAACGTGCAAAATATTTATAGACAGCGAGACAGATAGACAGGACAACGTGCAGACTCACACACACACACACACACACACAGGGGCATACACAAAAAAATGTTTGCACACAACCTGTGTTTACATTCGCGCTTTTGTGCACTTGACAGTTGGCACAACAAAAACAAACAAACAAAGCCAGGCAACAAAACAAAACAAAAAAAAAAAAAACTAAAGGAAAAATGAAAAACTGGTAGAATGCAAACTACAACAAAATGAAAAATACAAATGGCGACGTTGTCGGCCATTTTATGCAATTGCAATCGCAGTTTTGTGACAGTGTTTGTGATGGCAATTGCGCCGCCTGAATGCATCATAAATGAATTATGCAGATATTCTTCATGCATATTTAATTGGTTAATTTACGCGCTAATATGCTCTATTAAACTAAACCAAACCAAGCTCGACAGCCCCATTGCGAACATGCGCACGTGTCCCCGTCTTGGACTTGGCCGGAACCCCGGTAGCTGCCTCCCAGCTAACTGCCACCCCAACCCCCCCCCCCAACCCCCCCTGTGCTGCATTTGTCGCTCTCGCGGCTTACTCAGCGCGCAAAGTGCATTTTCTAATTGCAATAAAATCCTTTTCACTAATAGCAAAATTGTGTTTGCCACGCCCCCCGTTCCCCTTATGGCAGTTTATGCGCATCGCTTTGCTTGTTCTCTGTTATTTTTATTTGCCGTCGCCCGTTTGCGGCTTCAACTGACCAAAGAGGCGTGGCCTGACTGCCATAATAAGAAATGCAAATCCGCCCATTTACCCCCCAAAAGCACCGCCGCCAACAGGTACCGCAGAACCAGAGCTGTTCGATATAAATAGCTTAAAACAGAAAAGCTTTCAATTAAACAAAAAAAAAATTAAATTTTAATTTTTGATGTTCATTTTCGTAAATTGGTTATTAACCTTATCAACTGATTTGTCATACAGAAAGAAAATCGTTAGGATAATGTATTCTGAAAATAACAAAAAAAAAATAGCTATTCCATAAGAACTTTTACCTGATTAAAGCAATTTTTTCACTTTACAATCAAATAAAATAATAATAAAACCCCAACGGGTCTAGGTCATATTTGCAGCAGCCCAACTTAAATATTAACAAGATTTTTTCAAAAGGTTTTTTAAAATGTGCTGTTTCATAAGGTTGGCTTAGCCAATTCAAATTTCTGACATTCTATGCAAACAGTAAACATAAGTTTGCGTTTGTTTTTTCTAGCCCGTGGAAAATCTTGTTTGCTTTCAGCTTCGGCGTTAGCCGTGCCCAATATTTGCACAGTTAACTAAGCAGCCGCTGGAGGAGCATGCGGAGGCAGCATCTCTGGAGCAGGAGCATTGGCAAATATGGCTTGCACACGTGTGTAAATGTGTATGTGTCCGTGTGTCCGTGTGTGTGTGTGTGAGTGTGTGAGTGTGTGTATCGAGTATCGTGTGTCGCGTATGAACTCATTTTTCTGGTTTCAATATTACAATTTTCGAAACTCAAACAAGAAGAAGCCATCGTCGACTTTGAAAAACTTCGCATTTACCGCGTTTCGAACCAAAACAAATTGAACGCTTGAACAGATAGCTTTTACAGTGCTTATTGGTTAAGTGGAACAGCCGTTGCTCCCCCAATAAGCTGTTAAGTAAACGAATCCACTTACAGGCGATTCCCATTGAATAAAGTGGAAACTTAAGCACTGAGCTGATAAGTAATTAAGTACACTTAAGACACACGAATTAAAATCGCGTGCTGAAATATTTCTGGCATCCAATACAGAATTTATGAGAGTACAAATTGAATTTAAAAAAACTTGGAATACAAGTTTGGAATATATAAAATAATATATATGAGATGTTATGATAAATCATTTATTAAATATTTTGATTCTTTAATTGTACTTGAAGGACATTATTTTCAGCTGTCATTCGATTTAAAAGGAACTATGGGTAACATTTTTTCTACGTGAATGTGCTTATTTTCATGTGTTTATTCTTAGCGAAATTTTACTGTGCTGTAGTGATTTTTGCTTTCGTATTCATATGAATAAATATTACAGAGCTTTGGCTACAATATTAAGCGTGCGTTCATAGAAAAATGAGGAAGAGAGAGAGAGAGAGAGAGAGTGAGAAAGAGAGCGAGAAGGAGCATACTATTTGTAGCTAATACCAGAGGAGGGATTATTATTGAATATGCGATGGCCAGCGAATGGATAAGTGATGGGTGGTTTGGGGCGGTTGCGGTTGGGGGTTGGTCCGGTCGGTAACTTTTGCTGACCAAGGCAATTTAGCGAAGCGAAACACGTTTCATGGGATATACATGATGTCACATTACATGGCTGCTTATGAGAGCATTTCAAGTGCTCGCGTGTTGCATTTAGTTAAGTTTACCCGCTGTTATTGCTATTGTTGTACTTGATGTTGTTGTTGTTATTATTGCAGTTGTTGCTGTTGCCGCATTGCTTTTGACTAATTGCATTGGGGCTTGCAATTAAATGCAATTGCCACACCCCGCCGCCCGTCGCCCGCCGCCCACAGACCACAGACGCCTCTTCAGGCAGCCACATTGCATGTCACGAAGCGAATTCTGCATATCCCCCAGAGAGTGTCCATGATAGAGTGGACACGTTTATAGACAGCGTTTGTCATTTGGCTCAATGGCAAATTGAAATAATGACAAACTGCAGCTCGAGGCAAATGTGAAATAACGAAATTTGCTTAACCTGAGTGCATGCCGTAATCTCAAGCGGTCAAATGCTTCAGCTTAAGGAGCCATTGTAATACAATTGCTGCCATTTGATAAGCAATTTCGAATACCAGTTAACAGAGCTGAGCTAAACTCGTCCAGAAACCTCTTGATTACCATTTGAAGACAGTGATTGTGCACTCAAAGTTGAAGGCAGTTGTTAGTGAAGTAAATGTATTGTGAGAATAAACTTGCTACGAAATATGAAATTTCGACCTGATCTAAGTTGGTAATTGAAGAATTCACATTGCCAATTACAAACTTTTGCTAACTTTAACATGCGAAAAATGGAAAAATGTTTTCAATTTATATTTATCTAATATCTAACTTGCCAGGTGTAATTTCTGTAATCCTATCAACATCAAGTAATGTTAATAATGGCTTACAATGTGGAAAATAACAGTAAATTCTATTGTTGCGTTAAACTCTTGATTTAAATCGAGGGATACGATTTTTTTCGCTCTCTGCAACGGAAACATATGCTCACTGGAACCACTTGACAATGAACTCGCTTTTAAGCATCTTATTCAATGCGCTTTTACAGCACAAACTTATATATATAGATCTTGTATGTGTATGTGTGTGCATAATGTAAGCCGCAGACTTCTCAGACATGGGGTCACTTCCTGTCAAACCACCCACGACCAAGACCAAGTTAGGTTCCATGGAAGCGCTCCTAAATGGCTTTTCAATTGGATTTGCCTTTAGTTGCCGGTGGCAACCTTAAAGAGCCGCAGAAAGAAAAACTATCTGGCATTTGGGTACGCCAACGATTATGGCCACATTTACGGAACAAAGCGGCACATGAGCTCAAACTAAAAAAAAATAAAATAAAAAAAAAATGTTGCTTTACATTACACATGGGAGCGCCTTAACGATGCAATCGAGAAAATGCTCAGTAAAGCTATTGGGCACCTAGCAAAAACATAAACGCAGGGGAAAAACGCCATTCAAAAATCAATTGGGAGCGGGTAAAATGATGTTCTCTAAATTTTAAGAGCTTTGAAATATTATTGATTCCTAAGTTGCATAAATAAATGCGAAATTGTTGAAATTATTATTGAAACAAATTTTATTTTAAAACGTGTTTATTTAAGGCTTTCAGTTTTTTTGTTTCGCTTATAATCGTTTATAATATTTCAACATTTGAATTAGCTTTCAAATTTTATTTATTTAGTTTTTAATAGTTAATTTAAAAACCGTTCAAGGACATTGTTTATATATGAATAAATATATAATATTTATCTTACAATCTATACATATATTTTAATATATGTTTATACATGCAAAATCTATGTTTATCCATCGCCACTGGCGTATTTCGAATTTATGTTTCATTTATTGGCGTCTGGCAACGTGTTTCCAATAAATTTACGTTGCACGACAAAGAAAGGCCGTCGCCGTGAACACTTTTCATATTCACACACGCACGCACACACACACACACAGACACACACACGCACATCTACGCTTTCATAATTTTTAACATTTTCAATGGCAATCATAAATTCTATCAATAGATGCGACCGCCGCGATTCTCGTGCGTCACGGCCAGCCGTCAACTTGTTGCATGTCCCGAGAATTTTTTTTAATTAACTTGAGGCCGCTAATTTCTGTTAAACGTACAGTTTGCTAAATTGTTGAAATATGTACATACATACATGTGTCTGTATTGAAGTTTATGCCACTGAACAATTTGTTGTGGGCGTAACTCAATCCAATTGAAACAGCAGCCTCCAATGAAACTGGCCAAAACACGTCAATTGATGGATTTACAATCCATTTGTATTTCACTCAACACTTACATAAACATTCTCACCTCAGAGTGAGAGAGAGAGATATACATTAGAAACATATCGAAATTTGATTGTTTCTATTTGTAGCTAACGTGGTTTTATTTGTGTTAATTTACGTTAATTTACACGAATCTATCCAATCCTGGGTAGATAAGTCAACTACATATAAGTAAACAATTTATCAACGGTCTTGAATTTCAGCCATAAGTTAAGGAAGTAGTTATAATATTTCCGATAAATGTTATTATATAATATTATCTAATCTATAATGTAAATTAAATATTTTTCTTACATATTACACATTTTATATAAATTACTAATACGATTATATCAATTGTTCGATTTAAAATTTCCTTATGCTATTTGCCTGTTCGATTTAATGCGAATGTAACTTTATTTGTAAATATTTAAGCTGACTTTTGTGGTGCAGGAAAACACATTTTATAGAATTTTCTGGTTTGCGGCAATAATCGGTTACAAGCATAAATAAAAATGCCTTTATAATTTATTATTTATTTGTGTTTGTAAATTGCATTTTCGTGCCAGTGAAGTGCAATTAAAAACATTTGCTGGGCATTTTGATTTACAGTTGAGTGCAGAGCAGAGGAAAAAGGACAATTAAAACTGGCATAGAATTTTATGGGTTGTACAATTTTTGTTATCCTGCGCATATCCTTTGGCAGCTGCAGTTCTTGACACCTTTTCTGGCACATTGACTTGCTAATTGCTGCAGCTGCCTAGACGGACGGACTAAAAAAGACGTTGTGTGTTCATATCTTAGAAGCGACTTTGTTCAAGAACTGTGTAAATTAAATTGTTGTAAATTGCAGCCTAACAGCAAGTGGCAACAGTGAGGAAGTGACACACACACACAAGAAGAGCAAGGACAAACTCACTTACATAAAAATAGATATATAAAGGCATATATGTACAGCATATACATATAGATATGCATGTATGTGCTGTATAAATATACGGTATGTATGCCTTGCATTTGAATCAGAAAAAGCTAAACGAACAGCCTGCGGGCGCTTTGTGTACACACCGCAAAATAGAAGACAGATTCAATATAACCAAATACAAAACGTGAAATGGGATTGGAAGTGGGAGCGGAAGAAGGTGGTCGGCATTGATATTGGTATTGCGCTGCGCTTAGGGCTTGAGCATGGGCTTAGGCCGTGAGGTCAGGGTCCTTATGAAATTTGTCCAACTGTTGCGGAATAAATTGCCATGGAAATGCGAGGCTTCCATGCATGGACAAGCCCGGCCAGTTTGAAGGATAGACGACAGCAGCGGGTATAGCGACAATATGTTTTCCGAGCACATCTACATACACTTATTCATTCATGCAAGCAGACATTCATCGCGCAACTGTACTTAACTATACTGAGACCAAAATGCGCAACATGTTTATTGCCCCGAGCACAAAGCACATACACGAAAATACACACACACACACACACACACACAGCTTTTACACTGCGCTAAATAATTGTCAACATCAGCTATTTTTTTAACTTAAAGCAAATTATGCAAGTGCTGGAGGGATATATTTGATTTATATTTAACATAACTTATGCACAATTGAGCAAGGCAATAAATTAGCGATGATGAAGAGTCCGCGAAGCCAAAACTTAAAATTCGTTTTCTTTCTTCTTTGAGTAAGCCCAAATTCTGAGAATTTATTTTACCCTCCAATTCTCACTCTTTTCAGTGCCGTTTCTAAGCAAAGTAAAGTGTATTAAATTAAATGCCAAGCATCTTATATTTTAATTTATTATATTGTATTATAATTATATTATTATAATATACTTATTGTCATAAATGTAATATATTTACCAAATGAATACAACTGCCCATGCTTAATTGACTTTCCCACATTATCTTTTTAGGCCATAATAGAACCCTTTGGGTTAAAATAGCCTGCGTGAAACCAATCGAAAGTTTTGGGGCTGTTTTCGTTTGTTTAGCCCTTTTGGGTGGTGTTCAATGTTGGAACTTATCAATGTAATTGGTTAATTCAATTGCTTTAATTTCATTTGGAAATGTATAAGCCATAACACGAGCATATCGTCCGGCTTTGTGTCCAGCCCCCAAAGTGTTGGCCAACACAGTTCCCTTCTTCGATTCCCACCCATCCCACAATTTATTGGCAATTAAACTAATGCCAATTTGCTTAACACATGAACATGCATCCGTGTAGGCCACGTTACAATCGTCGCCTGGCTACATTGTAGCAGCTAATTAGATGCACATGTGCAAAAATAAACCCACAAGAAATATGCACCCAGAAATTGCCAATCATAAATTTCAGCTCAATTGGCTTGCACGCAAGCGCTAAATGATGCCTCCACTTTTAGCCAGGTTGTTATTTAGCCATAATTTCAGTTTGTTTCCGTTAATAAGCTAGAAGGCAGTTGGAAAACCAATTAGGGAAATAATTATTTATTTAATAAAAATATACATTGCTCCATTCCTCTCATATCTCAAACCCCAATTACTTTGACAAAACTAACCGATTTTTATGCTTGATGGCATTTCAGTCATGGTTTGTCTTCTAAATTTTCTAAGTCTCCATTTAAAATATATATACTTTTAAAAATAAATTTTTTGAAAATAATTATTAACATTTCAAAATTTTGAATTACGAATTTTTAACTTTAAACTATTGTTCTTATTCTAATTAGTATAAAAACCACAATAAAATCGATATTGACGGGGAAAAGTGTTTGGTCAAAAATCATGTGAAAATGAACACAAATTTTGACATGTAAAGCTCGGATCCATACTACACATCCTTCAAAAACCAATAACTAGGTCAAAACTGAACCGATTTTTCTGTTTGATGGCATTTTGGCCATGATTTGATCTCTAGTTTGATTCTACATTTAAAATATATGGATTTTTGAAAATAAAATTTTTGACATTTTTGGTAGAAAATGCATGTAACCCCCCCCCCCCCACCCCCTTATGCATTGTCAAAAAAAATTGTTTTCAAAATTTTGAATTTTCATCTTTAATCGATTGTATTTATCATAATTAGTATAAAAAACAACATTTAAGTCGATTTTGAGGCGGTCAAATTTTTGGTCAAAATTCATGCCAAAATTTTG
This sequence comes from Drosophila micromelanica, assembly GCA_004143825.1. Taxonomy (NCBI): domain Eukaryota; kingdom Metazoa; phylum Arthropoda; class Insecta; order Diptera; family Drosophilidae; genus Drosophila; species Drosophila micromelanica. The sequence continues at coordinate 84,583 of SCDY01000500.1, forward strand.
ACTTGTAAAGCTCTCGGATCCATACTACCCATTCTTCAAAACCCCTTAACTTGGGCAAAACTGAACCGATTTTCATGTTTGATGGCATTTTAGCCATGATTTGATCTCTAGTTTGATTCTACTTTCAAAATATATGCATTCTTGTAAATAACATTTTTGGTACAAAAAGCATGGGGTACATGCCCCCCCCCACACCCTTGTGCATTTTCGAAAATTTCGATTTTGAGGAGGTAAATTTTTTGATCAAAATTCTGTCAAAATTAAAAAAAATTTTGATATGTAATGCTCTCTGATCCAAAGGATCAATTTTTAAACACCCTTAGCTTTGGGAAAACAAAACCGATTTGCATGATTGAAGGCATTTTGAGGCAATTTTAAATCCATATATGATGAATTGAATCGTGCTTATTTTATTGCACGTCCTGTTTTCCCCACCGCTTTATTTTGACCTTAAGTAGCCTTATTTATGTGTTCTTTTGTTAGCAACGATATCCGCGATTACGCTTTTCGGTTCTTTCGAGTGTTTTGATGGGTCGTATTCGAGTATCTTGAGTTGTAAGCCGACTCTTGTGGTTTATAAGAACTCTTGTCGAAACTTGTGTGTGGTAACCTTAATTGCAGTCTCCAAGGAGGCGGGGTGCTCGTAGGCTTCATGGGCCGAAAAAACTTTTGCCTTGATATTCGATCCATCTTCATTATCCCACATTACGCTGCGTGCAGGCGAAGGGCAAAGAGATTGGGAACGGGGACGTGAACGGGACCGGAAATGGAAATGGGATGGGAACTGCCTGCCCATACGATGCTTGAAGTGACGCAAAGGTAAAAGGCAGCTGACAAAGGACCAGCCCAAGACACTTTAGTGTAGAATATGCACATGTGTCAGTGTGTATGTGTGTGTGCTTGAGTGTATCTGGCCATGTAAGCAGTTCTTTCTTACGTATTTGCCATTCACTCTTTGCTTTCTGCCTCATTTACGTTACAAACACATTGCCACATTTTTGGCTCGACACGTTTTTGCTTTTCTAAACTCGTATCCCTTCATTCGCATTCCCATTCCCATCCTCATCCACACTCACGACCAGGCCTCGGCTCACCTGTCCCCTCAAGGGTCTTAGAGCAGCTTTGGTAAGTTGAGATGGCGTCTAAATGAAATCGCCCGGCGGCTGCAGCTGTCGCCCATTTTTGCTACAATGACAACATTGAAATTTTTAAAAATTATTTTTTCGCACACTGCGCACTTGAAGTGGGCGTCTCAGCCGGCGAGGTTGGCGGCTAGGAGGATGCCAGGACGCCAGGATGCCAGAATGCCAGAATGCCTGGGATGACAGGACGGCAAGATGCCGGCATACTTTCTTACCACTTGAGGCGCCTGCTAAGCGCCTAATGATGCTTATTTGGCCACAGCTCCGGCGCGGCTCACCTGTTTACGGCCCACGAAAATATGAAAATATAGGAGGCGTGGCCAAACACCAGCAGCCCGCATCCACTGCGGGTATTAGTTTGTCAGTAAGCAGTAAAAGAAATTGTTTTAAATTAATTTGCATGTTGGAACGCTGACGCCCAAATAAAAAGCCCTCATTAAATACCCTATATAAAGTGGATGAGCCGACTTTGAAAAACAATTGAAATTTTAGAATTAACAAATGTGTCAATTACAAATTAGATTTTGAGATACAACGAAGAAATAAATAGAAATTAATTGTGAAATACGCTTTAAGTTTTTAATTTGAAGCTATTTTGGCTTGGCCCAAAATAGGTTTCAAAGGCCTCTGCATAAAAGCCAACAAAAATAAAAATAAATTTATAAATGAAGCAGAATCAATGAAGAGTACAAAGCATGGATATAAATACATAGACAGGAATTTACAAGTTTTAAAGTAGATATTTTAATAAAGTTTCTCACGAATTGTGCGCAAACAAACTTCCACTCATAATCTTTGCCATAATATTATGCTTGGCAAAGAGCATTAAAAATGCGCCTCATAACAAAGTTTTCGCTTTTGTTTTTTCAATTTCTTATTTTAATTTATATTTTTGGAGCTTCCTTGGAAGCCAAATTATGCATGGCAACTAAGGCGAACAATGGCAAAATGCTTTAATCCTATTGACGTTTAATCAAGCTCGAGCGAGGACTCCGTTGCCTGTTGCCTGTTGCCTGGTGGTTCGGTGGTTTGGTGGTTGCTGGAAACCGGAAAACCGGGGCAGACAAAAGCCGCTCGTCGGCAATTACAAAACATTTTGCATTTTGCTGTTGAATTTTCAATTGGGCCTGCTATGAATTTCCATTTCGACGCTCGTTGTTTACCTGCTGTAACCTGTTGCCCTCTACATTCAGATACCAAACCCACCGCCCCGAATGCCGCAATGTGTAGGAAAAGTAAATCAATGCTTAGAAGGAGACAGCGATAGCGACAGCAACATAAACAGATACAGAAAGCAAGACAAACTGAAAAGCAAAGGCAGCCAAAGCAGAATTATTTAAAGCGCTTAATAAATAATCACATTTGCATTTTCACTTGTTGATTTTGGCCAGGGCCAGGGCCAAGTGGCGTTCAGAAGTTTTCTGGCTTACCGATTTGCTGACTTGAAGCCCACACGCATTCACGCACACACACACACACACACACACACACACACACACACACACACACACACAGGCACACTCAACTCAAAGAAGTATCATTGAAAAGTGCGCGCTCAGCAGAGGCTGGCGACAGACATCGACATCAACATCGAAATTAGCCACAGACTTTCAGCACCTACCCGCCCGACCCCGCCCACCGCCCCCCGCCCCTCTTGCCATATAAAATGCACTCAGCATTTTGTGCGTTGTCATTGGAAGCTAAATAAATTGAAATTAGACATTGTCAGCACAAAAGCCAAAAGTGGCAAAAGGCAACGAAGTTGGCAACAGCAATGGGCATAAGCACGGACACCGATACGGCCACGGATACGGGCACTGTCACGGCCGTACTGCGAGCTTAAATGGGCAGGACATGGCCCACTACAATACCGGGGCTTCTATGGCAGTGGGCGTGGCAGGTGCGTGCGACAATGCGTTTACCCTGTACCCATTTAAATACGTGAACAGGGTATTTTGCAGTTTTGGAGTCTGTCTCATCTAGAGACCACATTTATATCGATCCGCCCAAATCGATAAATAACTGTTTTTAAGAAAATCTGTGCACAGTTTTTAATTAAACCTATGTAAAAACTGAGCGATAATAATGTATAATTTAAGCTATTGTTCATGAGGGAACGTGTCCTTTAAAAACCATAAAATGAATACTAAATCAATAAAATCAGTTCTAATTGTAAACTTAGAAGCCAAAGACGTATGGTGTAAACAGATAAGCAAATTTCGGGGTATGGTTACCTGTCACTCTATACACACACAATTGAAGATAAGAAAGAATTTTACAGCAGTGTGTAACCGACTACACAATACCCTGCTCACTCTGTTATTGAACTGTGACAATATGCGAAGCTTCTCTAACTTTGCTCGTTTAATATAATTAATATTCTATTTACTATTGAATACATACAAAACAATAACATATGTAATTCAGAAACAAATTGTTTATAAAAAAGGGCATATTCTAGTCGAGCACCCTTTAAAAGAACTCTACTCTCTTGGCACTGTTGCTGTTGCTTTTGTTAAACTTGAACTCGTGCCGTCGAAGAGACTTGGCCAGTTGGCTAGTTAGTGCAATAACTTTGTTATCGAAGCCCAGCGCTCAAATTTCTCTTTGCTGTGCGTGCGTGTGTGTGTGTGTGTGAGTGTGCGTGTGTGGATCGAAGCACACACTTCGGAATTGAATGCAGCTCCTGTTGCAGACTGCTGCCTGGACAATTCGTTGCACGTTGCAGCTGCCACGCCCCATGCAAATGGATGCCAAAATTAATTTCACAACAGACACTGAATAGGAGCTTTGGCATGCACAATATGAGCCAGTGTTGTATAGCTCTTCAAATTGCAAATACATGGCTACAACACTTGAGAGTGTAAATAGAAACTGCAACTGTCAATAAATGAAACGAATTTCGGTCATATTCGAAAAAGGAACAGTCGAAATCAGTCCGGATACACAAAGATGGATACAAATTTGACAAACCAAGTACTCGGAAATGGAAATTTGGAAAGCCATTTAAAATTCGTCCATTAAATGCCGAGCTTCCAACCCATATATTTACTTCTTGTTTTTTAAATTGAGCAATTAAATTTATTGGAGTAAATTTATGTTTGTTATATTTTTGTTATAGTTAAAGTTGCGTTTTATAAATTGATTATATAAAATACATTATTTATATACATATTTTAAATTCCATTTTCGATGTTTTTTGACCCTAATCTATTATTTAAGCAATGATATTCATAATAATAAATAAAATAGATAAGATTCCTTAAAACTCGGTAAGAAAACCTTTACAATGCAACTTAAAACATTTAAAAGGTCGCTTTGTTAATGTGAAAGCCTCTTGGAACAACGAATCCAATTGCACAATCTTTAAGTGGTAAAACTTTGGTTAAATATAGCCTACGTATGTAATCAATCAAAGTTTCCTCCAATTTAACTGGTAAGCTTGGCAATTACGGCGGACTCCTTTGTCAGTTAGTCAATTAGCCAAGTCGGGCGGAAACTTTCGTAAGTAGAGGTTGAAGTTGGTCTTGGGCAACTTTGTCCCAATAGTTAACCATAAATGTTGGCCAAATTAAGTAGGCTATAACCAATTGCCCAGTGCAAATTGTTACATAGAGCCATGCCATGATAGTCCAGATATAATGGCAGAGGACAGGTCGCCCAGACGAAATTAAGGTATATGGCCGTAAGCGCATTAAATTGTGGCCTACAAGTGACGTTGTTGGCGTCAACATCAATGCTGGCTGTGACACCGGCAGCTGTGTGGCAACACCTGTGGCATACGATTTTCCCCCACCCCCCACTTCCCCCTCTTTCATTCTAGCGTTCAGCTTATGCAAGTTTGTTTGTGAATAGATTTATGCTGAATTTACGCAGCATTCACCAGTAATTTTGGTCATTCCATCCGGTGCCTACAGACACGGTGCCACATCCCTTCCCCCTTCCCCTGTTCCCCTTCCCGCGACCATCGTCATCAATTCAGCAAGCAAAAGCCAAACATTAAATCACTTAAAATGCCAGTCCAAGCCTGGACAAACAACAGCAAGTGCCTTCTGGCCTGCTGCTGCTGCTGCTGCTGCGGCTTGCATGGTGCTAAGGAATTCAGAAATTTTACCAGAAACCGAACCATTATCACCTCACCCTCCTCCGGCTTTACCACACACAATCTGCCAGGCCAGGCCACGCCACAGCAGCCGATATACCCCGACCGGGTGGGCTGATGCTGCTGCTCGGCATTTTGACACTGGCACGGCGTTTTCATAATAATAATAAGCAGTTGCTTATGTGCTTTTTTCAATACCCTGTAAATAACTGAATTTTAGCCAGGATCCAATATATACAATATTTTAAACTAGAAAACTCGAATCTAAGTTGCCATTAAACCTAAGATATTTGTTCAATTATTTAAATAAAAGAATAATTATATAAAATTCCGAATATTTTATATCATAAAATTCTGTATAATCTAAATTACGTGAATTTATATTTAATTGTATGGAGAGCTATTAAATCGAAAAAATTATAAAAAATAAAATTATAAATAAACCGTATTTCTTGCAGGGTATTTTTGAATGCTGACACTCTTGTTCGGAGCACTTTAGTTGTTTTCATTTGTAGAGGGAGCAGCTTTTTCAACATTTTCACGCGTTTTTCACTCGCAGACACACACACACACACACACACACACATTGCGTTGCCTCTGTCTCGCTTGGTTGTATGCAAATAATTGCTGAGTGCTGCTCCATTCAGTTAGCTTATAATTGTTGTTGTTGTTGTTGTTGTTGTTGTTGTTGTTGTTGTTGTTGCTGCTGCTGCTGCTGCTGCTGTTGAATGTTGATGTTTGTATAGGCTGTCCGGCATTCTGTTCTAATAAGCCAACTTCAACGCAGGCGGTCCGCTGGGGCGTGGCATGACCGATAGAGTAGTATGTGCGGTTGTTTATGGCTGGATAAAGGGGGGCGGAGCTGTAATTTAAACAATGAACTGCCATGCCCATTAATATTACTTTAGGCCACTCGCAAACTTTGACTTTACATTGCTTTTACCGTTGCTGTTGCTGCTGTTGTTGTTTGTCTTTTGTCGCAGCTCGAGACGTGCGCAACTTTTGTGAGGGCGGCCATCGTCGAAAACGTGTTAGAGATGTGATTCTCGAATACCTTATCAAAATTTTCATTTTTGACTGGTCAACAACAGCAAATTCAGCTGAAGCATGTGATTTTGTTTGTGATAAAATTGTTTAAGAATTTTAATCTGTTTTTTTATCTGCCTAATTAAAATGTTTTAGCCAATAAATTTGTGTAGCCCAATTTTTCTTAAAAATGATTTTATACTCTTATGTAATTAAAAACATGCGTCTCGTTGCTTGAATACATCAAAAACAATTTAATTTGAAACCATTTACAATATAATTAATTTGTTACCCTTTACACACAATATTCACATAATTTATTGTCCAAACAAATGCTCTCTCCTCCATTTTCTCTCCCTATTTCTCTTTCTTTCCCAGTTTCGCACTGCTATTTGAATAAGACCCATAATAATAATAACGGTCATTAGACCCTCTACTTAAAGTTAGTTAAACCTTAATCTGAATTCTGACAACTTTTTTCTTTGTTGGCCCGAAATCGGTGGAAAGAGAGAAACCAAAACCAGGCCAAAAGCGACGACGTCAAATAGTGCAAAGCAAATGTTTTATATTAGGTGGCAGCTGACGGCAGGGGGCGCCACTAATGAGGCCCTTGGGGAACATATTAAACTTGAGAGGCAACAAGAACAAGAACAACAACAACAACAAACAAACAAAAATAAAAGGCGCCGCACAACGAGAAACGAGACGGGACTGAGAATCGAGTATTGCACGGATTTGTCGGAACACATATGTTGTTGTTGTTGCTGTTGTTGTTGGTGGTGGTGTTGTTCTTGTTCTTGTCAGTGTTGTTGTCGCCCTCTAATGCAAAATGGCAACTTTGTCGGTGCCAAGCAAAGCGACAACTTTTTAATTTAAAGCAGAAAAAAACATTTAAGAATAATCTAGTCGGGAGTACCCGACTAGGAGATAACCTGAATCCTGCGTACTTTTGTTAAAAGCATTTTAGCCCCCTTGATTTCATACGAAATGTTGCCGAAAGTGGACCCCACAATGGAAACTAAACTCTTAAAAAACTTCTTAGCTAAAAGATGATCATTATGAAATATTTATTTTCAGGACTGAAATATTATATTTTGAAACAAATTTGGTTGTTCTAGCTATTACAGTTCCGGTTTTTTACAGTTTCGGAGATAAGCTTAAAAAACCGGGTAAGAACCGATAAATATCGATCAAAATAAATTTGAACTTAAAAAGCTCAGCTTTTAGATCTTGTAGTCTCTTAAATCGAAACGTTCATACAGACAGACAGACTGACGGACAGGACTTAATCGACTTGGCCAGTGAAGAAGACCTGTTACATACATCTGGAAAAAACCAATATACCTTTTTTACACATTTTCAATGGATTGAAGGTATAACAAAGAAGTAAAAATCGAGAAAGGAAAGTAAAAAACTGTGAGGACAAATCACGGCGACCCCCAAAACAAACTTTGCCTCGCATTCAACTCAACTGACTCTCGAAATTAAAGCAATAATAACTTTGTTAAAACAAAAAAAAAGCGAGCGAAGAAAAAAACTTTTCGGCAACATCGTTTTCTGCTTCTTCCCCATCGTGTTGTCATGAGTTTGCCTGCCAGATGTAAGTTTGGAATTGAATTATGTTCATATATATACGGATGTATATGTAAGCGAGAAAGAAACTCTCATAAATCTAGCTAATATATTAGTGTACAGACCAAGAAGTTCAAGTTCTTAGTAGAGTAGTTCGAATTATGGATAAAGCTGAGAATTTCTAAAAATTTAAATTATTGCATTTTCAATGTTAGCTTCAATTGTGGCATAGGAAGTGTTTAAGCTTTTTTCTCCCTTTCTCTGCCTCTCTTTATGTCTCTTTTGAATGTCTCACCTTCTGTCACATAAAATTACCCTCGAAAGGATTATAAATTATAAATTCCGTTTTGCGGTTATGCATTTTAAACAGGTTTCTAATGTAATTGTCACTGAACTTACTTTTAAACTAATATTATTATTAAGTTAATAACTTTTTAATAAAAATTCCATTTATGTAACTACTTTGAAGCTCTGAAATAAAAGTTTAAATTTGTAGAAATTTGTAGGATTGAGATTTTTTTATGCACAGGAATTAAAGCTTTTAAAAATTTAAAGGGAAATATTTATTGAAATGAATTAGACCTAAAGTTTTACAGAGATTTATTTTAAAATTTAATAAAAGCTCTGTTTATTATCGATTTTAATTGAACTTCATAATTAATATCGGCAACCATTTGAAATACTTTCTTAATTAAAAAGTAAATACACTTAATTAGCAAAAATAAAAATTGAGTAAACGTGAAAGTTGAAACCGCCTTAATTTGATTTGATCGGAACTAACGTTTATATAATATCATTATTTGGAAGAAGAAGAACACTCACACATAAACGTGTTTGGCTCTGGGCAGAACATTTTGGTATCTGAGTTGATTACAATTAATGGCGCCAATTTGTTGTTGCTACCGCTGCGCTTTATATGCGATTGTTATTGGAGGGGCGGCAGCAGCAGATAAGGCATGTGTGTGTGTGTGTGTGTGTGTGTGTGTGCGGGAAGAGGGTGGGTTATTGCTTAAGACAAAGCAGCCAAAGCTGCTGTTGCGGCTACCGTGTGCCACAAATGTTTGGCGTAAAGCAACAAAGACGCCAAATGGCATAAAAAAGTGGGCAAGAGAAAAGCGAAGCGCAGAAAGAAAGTGGAAAACAAAACGACAATGACTGGCAAAGGCATCGTAAAAGGCAACGGCAATAAAGTGAGCGAAAAAGTAAAGGAATAACGAAGACGCGAACATAAAAAGATGCCGGCCTGTGTGTGTACGTGTGTGTGTGTGTGTGTGTATGTAAGAGAGTGGGTGGATTGGTTGTAACTGGATAAACACACACACACAGATAAAGTTAAAGCAGCAGCAACAGCAGCAGTGTCTGCACAAAATGCGCTCAATTTGAAAGCAGCCACTCAAAGTTGAAGCTCAACTCAGCGCTCAACTGAAACTGGTAGAGAGTGAGAGCAGCGAGAGAGAGAGGGAACGTAAATGAGAGTGTGCGGCTGGCTGAGTGAGTGAATCAGCTCAAATATCTGCGCTAGTCCACGTGTGAAATGAGAACTCAACGCAATCAATCACTGTTTTGGGTGTATTCTCAATGCTGCCAGCCGGAACGGTGACTGTGACCAACAAATAATCACATTTATTTGGTTTTGACTTTATATACATATAAATACATGTATATGCATATGATGAAAAGGAAAATAAGAAACAAAAAACAATTGAAAATCTAAACAAACTGAGCTTGTGTACAAATAAAATTATATAATACATGAGCTACCTTTATTATAGCACTATTTAATCGCTATACCAAACACATAAGAGACATAAAATATTCAATATTTTCCATAATTAAACTCGAAAATGTAGAGCTTAAATTGTCTTGAAGTTAAAGTTCCATTGATATTATTTCTCGTTTTGCAATACTTAAAAAAGAGAGATTTAAAAATAAAAAAAAAATACATAAAATGTCAAGAGATATAAAAATTCAATATTTTCCATAATTTAACTCAAAATAAGCCTTAGATTGTTTTTAAGTTGAAGCTTTAATTTTTACAATTATTTGCATTGATATTATTTCTCGTTTTGCAATACGTCAAAATAAAAGTTTTAAAAATCCCATAAAAATCAACTTTAGAAATCGATAACAAACAAAAAAAAAATGTATAATAAATGATTACGTTCTTGCTATTTTGAATGCTTTTGAGAATTAAATTGGTTAAAATAGTAAAATATTTTCCATAATTTAACTCAAAATAAAGAATTGAATTGATTTTTTTCCCATTAAAATTAACTTTAGAAATCGATAACAAATTAAAGAATAGCTCTTAACCATTAATATGTTCTTGTTATTTTAGAGAATTGAATTGGTTAACAAAACAATCGATAATTTAACCAGCATGTTCCTGTCACAGTGACTGACAGCGCTGTGACCAAAACCAGGCGTGACTCTGGTCAGCACGCGTTCCATTCTCTCTCACTCTCATTCTCTCTCTCTCTCTCTCTCTCTGTCTGTAATATGTAAACAGCGTTCTGAGCTTGTGGCATTTTGGCTCAACGCAGGCGCATTGCTTCCACTGGCAACAACAACAATAAAATTCAATAAAATGTTTGCCGAACTTTTTTTCTGCTTTCTGATGTTTGTAACTGTTCTAGTTGTTGTTGCTGTTGTTCATGTTGTTGATGGCCAGGAGCCGAGGAACAACAGCTGCCGGCCCCCATGCGTATGCAATGAAATTTTTGTGTTTGCCGCTCAACTGATAGAAGAAGCAAAAAAAAATGAAAACACCGCAAGGAAGAAGAAAAAAGCAACGCAACGAAAATACTGTTAATTGCTGGTTATTGTTGCTGTTGCTGTAATCGTATATTCGCATGGGTGTTGGCATGGGTGTTGGTGTTGGTGTTGGTGTTAGTGTTAAAGGAGGTCACTTACCTTTCGCTGTGGAGAGCTGCTCTTAGCTGCTGCTGCTGCTGCTGCTGCTGTTGTTGTTGCTGCACTGCATCATTATCATGAAATCATCAACATCATCATCAACATTAGCGGCAGCAATAAAAACAAATACTGTTTTTATTTGTGTTGTTGTTGCGTGCTTTACTCAATTTTTGCACACCGCTTTTTTTGGATTTAAATATATATGAATTATTATTTAAAATTGCCGCATATGTGTATGTAGATATATACACTTTTGTTGAAGATTATTATGTGCAGCTATTTGCTTTTTATTATTTAATATTATTTAACATTTGGCCGGTAATAATTTAAAGCAGCGTTTTTTTAATTTTTTAATTTTTTTTTCATATATCTTTATTATTATCTTCACATATTTACGCGCACACACAACAAAAAAAAAGGAAACACCGAAAAAAATATTGTTTAGTTGAACACAATTTAAATATATCTATTTTTCTATATTTTTTGTTTATTTCGTTTTTTTTTTTTGGGCTTTTGAATCTGCTTTAAAGTGTTGTTTTTTGCAGCCAAGGCAACAATACAATGTCAGCCGCACATGGCCTAGGACGACGCTGCGGTTGCCTGCACTGATTTTCAGAGCGGATGCTTTGGAGGAGTGACGCCGCTGCCGCTGCTGCTGCTGCCGCTGCTGCCGTTGCTGCTGCTGCTGCTGCTGCTGCTGTCATACGTTTTTGTTGTTGTTTGTCTTGGCTTTGGCTGCTTTGGCTGTAGGTTTAGCTGTGGCTATGGCTGCGGCTGCGGCTGTAACTGTTGTTGTCATTCTCGGCTGTAGTTGTTGCCACGCTCGATTCGTTCTCTTGTAAATGGTCCAAACACGCGCTCCCTGCGACCGCTTTGCGCTTTTGCCAGCCTTTTCCGGCGACGTCATCGCCGCTGCCTGGCGCAGGCGCCGCAGGCATCCCAGCTCAGCTGAGCCCAAAACGAACTCAACGCAACTCAACTCAATTCAATTCAACTCAACTCAAAACTCAGCGTTGAGTTCCACTCAAAGCTTTAACTCACCTCGGCCGTTGTTTATCAGCTACCGTTACGTTAGTTGTTGTTGTTATTGTTGTTGTTGTTGTTGCTGCTGCTGCGATTCCCGCTTTAACCGCTTATCGCATTGATTTCAGATAACCTTTTTACGTTTCTCTTCTTTTTATTTATTAAATTTTTTAACACAGCGCACAGTAAAAAAAAAGGTAAAAAATTACAAATTTATTTATTTATATGTTTATACATAGGTAACGCTTAGCACGAAACTTTTCAATCAGCGTTTGCTTAGCGTAATTTATGCACGCTTATCAGCACACACACACACACACACACACACACATACACACACAGTCGAGAGTTGGGGAGGGGAATTTGTTAATCGCTATGGAAATCAATCAATGATCGCGCGCGTTTTTTTTTTTTACTTTAAAAATTTTTTTCAAGCAGATGAGAGGATAGAGTTTGGGTAAATGTGGGTGTGTGTGTATTGGGGGAAAATGCACTGGGCTTTTTGATCACTGGGATCGAGAATCGCTGAAGCAGAACGCGAACTGAATTGGCCACTGATGTGGTCTCGTCTGGTCAGGTCTGGTCCGGCCCGCACGAATTGGAAACTGAATTGGAAATAGAAAACCCATTGGGGCAGCCGAATCAGAAAAAGCAGACACAACATACACATACATGCATGTGTGTGTGTGTGTTTGCTCTCTGTGTTGTTTGTGCCGCTCGCACACGAACGCATTTTAATCATATACGCAAAAATAATAAAATTGAAATGAAAAACAGAACCGAACCGAATTGAACCGAACCGCAGCACAGCAGAGCAACAGAAACAACACGGTGCACGATCATCGGTTCGGTTACAATGTGAGATTCGGATTCGAATTCGGATTCCGATTCGGATTCGGATGTGAGATACGGTCTCGACTAGCCCGACACTTGAATGCCCTACAATACAAAACAACATGTTCTTTAACTCAAAAGTTAAGTAAAGTAAAAAGTAGTTATTTTTATCTTAATACAGAATAAGAAAAAAACATTTTCTATTACTTTTCTATAATTACCCAAATCAGTTCAGAGGCATACACGAATTCAAGAAGTTGTATGAATTATTAACCGAAATGTTCTCAATTTTTCTTTATTTTAATTTGTGAAATTGTGCTTGAAAAATTTGTATTGTCACAGTTCGCAGAATTCATTTAAAATTTTAATTTTTGATTTTTTTTTCTGACCTGACATTAAAAAAATGCTTAAATACAAAAAAATCCCATGTTGGCATTTAACTGATGTCTAAATAATTATATTATTGCATGATGTAGGTAAATAAAACCACTTTCAAATAAAAAGAGGTATATCAAGTAAATCAATTAAGAACTGATTGACAAGTATTGCTTTAATTGAGTTTTATTCTTATTTATCTTTTAGTTTTATCTTCTTATTTGATTTCAAGCAAATTCAGAGCAATTCCAAAATGGAAATATTTGATTAAAAACTTTATCTGGTACAAATTATTTAAAGCTTAAACATTATGAAGAATCTTTTTTAATGCTGACAAATTAATGCTTAAGGCATTGATTGAAGTCGAGAGAAACTGCATCAAATAAATAAATAAACAAAAAATCAAGCTGCGACAGTTTTATCTATAAAATAGATATATTTATGAAGCTATATGTAACAATGTAATAGTATAAAAAAGGTATATCAATGTGTAAATAATCGAATCAATTAAATCATAAAATCGATTCGATTGCCATCAATATCTAGGCACTGGCTATATGATACACCCCTTGTTGGGTCTCCATTTAAACGCTGCCCGGCCCCCGTCTCCCCTGCCTGGTAAGGTTATAGGCTCTATATAGGAAATGTTACGCCCCACACTTAGCGTCAGTTGTGTTGTTGTTGTTGTTGTTGTTGTTGTTGTTGTTGTTGTTGTTGTACCGCAGATGCTGCTGCTCGATTGCGATCAATCTGCCGCCGCTGCTGCTGCTGCTGTTTGCGATCATGTTGATCACGCTCTGATATTGAGTGCATTTGTGTAATGTTGTTGTTGTTGTTGTCGTTTTTTCTACAGCGACACGCAACGATCGTAAATTGTTTTTTTTTGCGGAATTGATCGATGTTAGGCAATGTTGTTTGTTATTATAATTACAATTAAAGTGAAGCGACTGCGACGTTGTCACAGCAATAACAACAACAACAACAACAACAACAACAACAACATCAACAATGGGGAAGAAGAAGAATAACAATCACAACGCTGACGTCGGGCACCAAAAACCAAAACCAAACAAAACAAAACTAAACGAACTAACCGTACACCGAACACCGAGCCGCCCCCGTGGTCGATCCAATCCGCAACGTGGAGACAACTGCGTCGCCGCCGCAACTCAACTGCGAACTGTATGTAACTGCCGTCGCTGCGATAACGAAGCGTTCTCGACATATGTAGTTGCTGCTGCGGCCGCCGCTGTTGCTGCTGCTGCTGCTGCTGCTGCCATTGACGTTGTTAACGATTTTCAAATAGCGCATCGCTGCCTTCCCCCCACTGCTCCCCAAACAATTGGCGAAATGGACGCCAGCCGCTTGTGTCGTCATTAGCGACAGTCGACGCCGGCATCGACGTCGCAGTCGCAGTCGCAGTCGCTGTCGACGTCGACTTCAATTGTTTGTTTGGCTTGTTCCTCTTCTCGCTGCTGCCGCTGCTACCATTTGGCATTTCGTGTGTCTGGTTGGACGCTTATCGGAGAGCAGTCGAAGCAGCTGCGATAACGTGATAAGAGCTGCGGCTGCCCAAGCGCCAAATATCGGCAATCGGATATCGGATAGCGGTATCGGTATCGGTATCGGTAATATAAGCTAGTGATGTCAGTCCGATATCACATATATTTTTTGTTTACATCGAATGAGAAAATCATGTTGATAATTATCGATATGTCCGTAGATCGATAAACGCTTATCGAAAATATTTTAAGCCCTGTAAACGAAACTGGCACGTTCCCTAGGCAACCATCCGAGAGATATTTAGCTATTTATATTAATTATATTAAATTTTATGTTTTATAAATATCGATTTCAAAGGGTTTTTTAAGATTAAGAAGTTTCGGTCTTAATTTCTGAAAGATATTTTTCTCAAGGTCCCTTTCTCTCTATCTATCTCTTATTCTTGCCTTTCTCTCAATTTTCTCCTCGCTCTCCTTATCTCTCTCCTTCTCTCTCTCTCTCTCTCTCTCTCTCTCACTCTCTCACTCACTCTTGCCATTATCTATCACTATTCGCTGTCTCGCTCTTTCTCTCTCTCCGAGAGCAAAGATCTGCTTATTTTGGGCAGCTTCTTTCTATCACATGTGAATTTTTGATTTGCATTCAGATTTGTCGTTATATATGCGATACACCCGCACACACACACACACACAGAGACACTCTAAGCACATATTGTGAATATATGCACTAAATATTCTCTTGTAGTTGTTGTGAACTAAATGCGTCAATTAAATATAAAAAAATATACAAAGCTGGCGGCTACTCGGGCCTCATATACAGATACAGATACAGATACAGATGTACACATGTAGATACATATGTACACCCACACCTGCTGCACACACACACACCGTTGTGTATGTGTGTGGGAATTATTAATAAATTATGATTTTGGATGACACTATAAATCGTGTGCTTGTGCAAAACGCGATGCTAATCAACGGCACGTTGAGTGATTTAAAACAACAACAACAACACAATTCGAACATTGAAATGATCTCGCAAATCCAATCTCTAACTGGCCCATCCACGACTAAATCTATATCCACATCCCCATCTACAATATATCTATGCATCAATTTTGCTGATTTTCAGCTTCTAAAGGGTGTGAGGGTGTGTGTGTGTGTAGGGAGTGTGTGTGTGTGTTTGGATTGGGCTTTATAAGTAACCCATCTGTATAAGCACAAGTGTGTGCGCTATTTTTGAAATCTTTAATTTAATTTATTCTTCGTTTTTTTTTTTAATTTTTATTAGCTCTTTAATGACATTTCGCTGCTTTTGGCGCATTGAGAGGCCCCCAAACCTGCCCCCTCCCACCTGCCCCCAAACCCCACTCCAAGTCCATTGCCTGTCCGGCCTGTTACGTGGCTCATTAAGAATTTTTAGTTTTTAATTGACAAACGACTGCGAAGAAATAAATTATTAAATGAATTGAAAGAAACAAAAATCACAGGAACGACAACAACAAGAAGAAGAACACAGAAGACATCTTAAGAAAATGGCTAGCGAATAGATTTCGTTTTATATACTCAGTATTATAATTTTTAAAATGAGCCAAAAAGATGTCAGGGGCTAAAAATTGGAATGCGAAAATTATGTTGACAGCAAGTCAAACTATTACCAGATCTCTGTATGTGTGTGTGTGTAAAATGTTGCAAATTGTTGGCCAAGATATATGAAGGTGATTCGATAAATAAAAGATCTACATAAAAGATTCGATCAAATAGAAATCTTTGATCTGCTTAAGCATCATTTAGCAGGTTTTTTTTTCATTTAAAGGAAATAAACTTGTTACAAGGATTTTTGATTTTATTGGAAATTGAGTTTTTATAAATTAAAACTATGTATATTGTTTTTATTATAATCATTTTTAATATGTATTTTGTACCATGAAATGTTCCGTAACGTATTTAAAATATTTTTTTATTTTTTTTTAAACACTCAAATAATTATTTTACCCTAATTATACCAAAGTAAATTTAGCTTATTTCTGAATACTGTTTCAAACATAAAAAAAACTACACTGTTTTGTATCGATATTTTATCGATAAAACGAATTTTTTTTAATTGTTTTACAACTTCTTAGGGCTTATAAATATATTCACTTAATATATACATAGATTCATAATTATTTCTGTCCTAACTTTCTAACCGATATAATAGACAATAAAAACTATATAGTTTTTTAGATAATTTCCGTGATAATCGACTTCAAGGCAATTCTCATTCAATCATTTGCGTATTTGTCGATTTAATTAAATTTAATTTATGCTTTTTTCCAGCTTCCAACTCAACTATATTTATTTATATTTTTTATTTTTTTGACAACACGCAAATTTTTATTAGCACCACGCCGCCAAATGAACGAATGTTGTTTATTTGCGTATTAAAGAGAAGAAAGAAAAAAACCTATATACACTACATATTATATGGATGAAACGAATAATGTTTTAATAACACACAGAAAAATAACAAGAAGTTTCCAGTTGGGTTTAACCGACAGCGCAATACTCGTTCACAGCCTTTTAAAAGTCAAAAACTAGCTGAAAAACATAAATTTTTGCTACTTTTTGTATAATTTTTCTGCTTGAACTTCAACGGATGTCTTCAGAAAACTGTCTACTCTCAAGATACAGTAAAACTGAGATATATTTATAGATTAAATCGGACTGTCATGCCAAATATTGGACATTAACCAAGCCCAATGTGGAGGAGTATGCGGGTTGAAAGCCCCTAAATCCATATGGATGTAGTGTTTTTTCTAAGCCAGCGGCTTTTAGTTGTAAGCTAATCGTAATTATAATAAAACGTTTCGAAAAACGGTAAAAACAAATCAATTGAAAGGGCGCCAAGCGGCAAAGCGCAACAGTTATTGCCGGTACGCCCGGGGTCCCCCACACGCACCCGAGGGCATTACCTGAAACACCCAACGACGCACTTTAATCGAATAAAACGCCAGACCAGAAACTAAGCACTTGTTAAGCCGAGGTCAAACGTAAGCGGATAAAGAACGGCAGGGTTAAAACTGCCAAAATTAACCGCAAGTTGAATACCCTACTCCGAATTACTGTGTGTGTGTGTGTGTGTGCTTTGTTACCTACATTTGATTTGACTAATATTTAATGGCTGTTGCTTGTTTTTATGCACATTATTTGTTTGTAGAGCGAACTCACGCACACACGCACCTGGAGCGAAGGCAGAGACGCGATGCGACGCGGCCGCGGACGCGTTTCTGACAAGCAACAATGCCCAACGATAATAACGGTAAGCATGTAAACAGAACGACGCGTCACCAAAAAAAAAAAAACAAACACGTAAAAACAGCCAAAACGAAACGAAATGGAAGTGGAACCGAAACCGAAACCCAAACCGAGCAACGGGCAGCAAGCGCCTATTTCAGTGTTTACCGTTAGTGCTGACAGTGGCACTGTTGGTGCTGGTGCTGCTCCTGCTGCTGCTGCTGCTGCTGCTGTTGACGACGCGTCATACGATTCGTCCTGCCCGACGACGTGCGTGCTAATAAAACGCCGACGTCGTCGAGGCGGCCAGGTTGCTGCCAGGCTGCCAACGCTGGCTGTTGCCGGCGACGCTGCTGTTGCTGCTGCTGCTGCTTTCAGTGCGGTCGCTGCGCTGCTTTCAAAAACGAGCCCCCCGCAATTGAGTGAAAACTCAAGCAATTGAGTCAACTCGATGCGAGTTGAGTTTTTTTCAACAGTTTTTGTCTCTTGAGTTTGACTCAACAGCGTGTTTATTATGCTCTCCATACACGCACACACACACATATATACACAGACACGCACACACAAACGGTACTATTTGCAGGGAAGTGTGCTGGCGCCCTGATTTTTGGCCTCATCGAAGAAAAGCTGCAACAATTCGGGCTTTAGCATCTGATCGCCGTCCAAACGCTCGACGCCCTTCCAGCGCAATAGAGTGGGTATCGAGGTTAGCGAGTACGGCGGCTTCCGGAACTTGTTGTTGTCCGTGGTATCCTTCCAGGCCTCTCGATTGCCCACGTCCACGGTATAAATTAGCGAATTTGGATGGGCGTATTCACGAAATGCGGTGTTCACCAGTCCCTCCACTGTGCAGCGAGCATTTATTTATTTACATATAATTTATATACTTTGATTGATGCACTCACCAGCCACGCAGTCGGGACACCAGCTGTGTCCCTTGCTGTCCTTCTCGCCAAAGAAATACATGTAGATGAGGCAGTTGTCCTTTGCGTGCTGCTTTAGCGCATCCTCCAGCTGCTGGTGGCCCCGTATCGGCACGTATTCCGGCATTGCTGTTGCTGTTGTTGCTACGGTCACTCACTTAATGATGTTGCGATAAGTAATTGTCGCTCTGATAAGCTTAATAAGCGTTTTACAACCGCTTTATCGCCCACAAATATGTTTTTGCCCAGCAACAACAACAACAGAAAAAACAATAGTTGAACAACAACAACAAATAAAAACGCCGCCACAATTTATCGTTTCTAGCATGCGGTCACACGCATACTCGACGTGTGCTGCCAGCCGGTGCGGCGGTTGGTATTTTTCCACAAGCGATACATCGATTGCAACTTGTGACGCGTGAAATGCCATTCGAAATTGGTTGGCAACGCGCACGTAAAATAGCACCAATGCGCGCCAAATTTAAAACTGATGTTTTTAGCACATGGGTTTGAATTTAATTTTTTTTATATTTGAGACACTTTTTCTCACTTCAGACTATTGTCATTCCCTAGATTTAAAAGTTTCACAACCTTGTCAAAACTGAACCGATTTAACATTTATATTAAATACGTTTTTTTTAGAATACCTACGAAGTTGGGCATTTCTCCGACTTTTGCGATTCTCAGTCTAAATTGTAAAACTAAAAATTCGGAGTGACTTACCTTTGTACGAAAATAAGAAGCTGTCTTTTTTACCCGTCCGGGCTTATCCTTATTACGGCTTATCCTTATACCAGGATCGTGTCGCCAAATGATATTCTGTGAGGGTCAATTTTCCATTAAAAATCTTGCCAAAATTGTCAAAAAATTTAGACTTGTACATTTTTCGAATCCAATTTTGCTAGACTTCAAAGTCAAAAATATCCTTTACTCCCCCCTTATGATTTTTAGAAAAAATTTTTTTTTCACAATTTAGAATCACGAAATTTTATTTTTAATGGATTGCGCGTACCAAAATTAGTATATAAATCAACTTTAAAAGTGATTCTGACGGGGTCGATTTTTCAGTCAAAAATCATGTCAAAATCGACAAAAATTTTGACATGAAAAGTTCTTAAAACCTTA
>SCDY01000501.1:0-57943 GCA_004143825.1 Drosophila micromelanica
ATAGGTCTCAACTTTCCCCAGTTGTAACTTTTCCAAAACTCAACCGATATTGATGAGGATGGTCTTTTTGTTCATGGTTCGGTGTCTAAATGAATTCTACATTTCAGTTTAAAAATAAAATTTTTGGTCCAAATTCATGTAAAAATTTTTCGAATTATACCCTAGTGTTCCCATATAAGGATAGGTGTCAACTTTCCCCTGCCGTAACTTTGCCAAAACTCGACCGATATTGATGAGGTTGGTCTTTTTGTTCATGGTTCGGTGTCTAAATGAATTCTACATTTAAATTTAAAAATAAAATTTTTGGTCCAAATTCATGTAAAAAAATTCGAATATATACCCTAGTGTTCCCATATGAGTATAGGTCTCAACTTTCCCCAGTCGTAACTTTGGCAAAACTCAACCGATATTGATGAGGATGGTCTAGATGAATTCTACATTTCAGTTTAAATATAAAATTTTTGGTCTAAATTCATGTAAAATCTTCAAATATTTCCAATTTAAAAACCAGTTTTTTGCGTTCAAAACACGTTTGTGAGCTGCTGAAAACCTTTTTCTCTTAATACCTTAAACCTAGAAAAGTTGCTCAAGTTCGTTCAAGACGCACAAAATTGTTTTTGAAGAGGATTTTGGAACTGAAAATGAATTGGTAGAACTGCAGACATAAATATAAATGTTTTCCTTTTTATTCATTCAACAAAACCCCATCTGATCTCACATTACATTTTTATTTGAAACATTGCCACTGATCTTTGGCATACGACAATCGACTTTAATTGCCCATATGGTTTGTGTTCAGTTCTCCAAATCCCAGCAAGCCATGGATCATGGCAATTTACCCTTCAATTTCTTTAACTCTTGAAGCACTTTGACCCAACGCCCCCCGTTCACGTTCACGTTCACGTTCACGTTCATATCCATGTCCACCTTCCCCATTGACGGTTGTCTTTTTTTGGACCAAGGTCCAATGCACTTTCACGTGCGATTGTCACACCACTTGCTCGGAGTACATCCAGGGGATTGGGCTGACTCTTTGTCTGGCTCTTTGTTGCCGCTGCTGTGTAAAGTAAGAATGTAAAGTTGCCTGCATTAGGCCAGCTACAAGCCGCCAAAGCGGCCCCAAAAGACTCGACTCCAACTCTGACTGCGAGTCCAACTCTGAAGTCCCAGCCATTGCGACGACGGCGACGACGGCGGCTCACGACTGACACGGGGTATTTGCATATAAAATTGGTAATATGCAAATATTTTGATTGTCTTTGACTTTGTGCGCGCTTATAAAGAATCTTTGAGCTCGGGTCGCTTCAACAATTGAGCGCACAGTTGGAATTCTTGGATTTCGCCAACACAGCAGCCAAAACTGGAGCAGCCAGCCAACCAAGCAACCAGCCCAGACACTGAGGCTGCCCGAACCGGGGCTACTGTGTGTGCATTGTCATCTGCAGCAAAGTTGTTGTTGCAATCTTGAAAAATTGTGTATTTTCGAACACCTGTGTTTGTGTGTTGTAAGTTATAAACGATACTCGTATTCATACTTTGCAGATACAAATTTCCCAAGAAAAAAGCTGATTTTACTCTCGATGTTTCCATACAAATGCTATGCAAATCTTGGGCAAGTTATGGTCACCCGAAAAAGTGTTGCCCATGGGGAATTAATTAGCCGTGGGGCGGGCAGGCGCGCGTTTAGCGATAGTCCCCACCATATAAGTACGTCAAATTTAGCGGTAGACAGCGCGACGACAACGGCCAGTCACAAAGTTGTTGACAAAAATTGAATACAATGCGCGTATGGATGGGTTGGTTCAGAAGATGGTCAAAGAACCGGTCGAAAAACCTAAATTGAATTGGGTTTCAACTGAGCGCGGACAATGGGCTAAAAAGTAGCAGTCTCCAAAGGAAAGTTATCAATTTGTGCATTTTATCTGAGTCAGTCAATTAAAGAACTTAACAGCATGGTCAATAATTTTACATTAATAGTTTAATAGATAGATAATAAAGAGAGAGAGTCTGTTAACTCAGCCTTTTAGAAATAGCCCTTCTACGCGATTTTCAAAAATTAAAGTACCAACTTAGTTTGTTTTAGTGATATTTAATGTGTGTATAATAATAATATTATTGAATTATTATTATTCTTACTAATAACTAAATTGGCCTATCAAATTAAATATATTCTACAATTTTTTAGGATTGTAGGATATAGGCAATATCGCTGAACTATATCTTGTTTGATTATCGACATTGGCCCATCGTTCATCGCCAGCAGCTGGAGTGCTAGGCTTGGGGCTACCTTTTGTTTGTTTGTGCGGCAGCTCCCTGCACTTTGGCGGAATGTTAAATGCTAAAAATGAACAAATAATGACGAATGCCGGCAGTTGCCGTCGTC
This sequence comes from Drosophila micromelanica, assembly GCA_004143825.1. Classification (NCBI taxonomy): domain Eukaryota; kingdom Metazoa; phylum Arthropoda; class Insecta; order Diptera; family Drosophilidae; genus Drosophila; species Drosophila micromelanica. The sequence continues at coordinate 2,384 of SCDY01000501.1, forward strand.
CTCAGTACAAGCTTCACCTTCAGCTCGGCGTGGTCAGTTGCCGGCAACCAGATTCACTTTGTCGTTTGTCGCAATGCCGCGCGCGCGATTTTCGCTGGAAATTGAATGGACGAGAAAGGGGAAAAAACGGGCAAGATTTATGCGCGCGCCATTGCGCATCATAAGCTGTCAAAATGCTTTTTCGGCGATTTATTAGCGCAAATTGAGTTTTAAAAGAAGCTACCGTGGTCGGACCAAAACTGGTCAATGCTCAACGGGCAATGGGCAGCTGCCGTGTGGCAGCCACAATGCGCTATAGTCAGATTTATAGTTGGGCACAGCCGGGCGACAAGTGCTAAGCGGCATGTTGTAGTTGCAACGAGTGCTCTTTGTTGGTGTTGTTGTTATTTGTAGTTGTAGTTGGCCATGCAAAACACGCAATCTGTCCACGTCCATCTTTAGCAGCACCAGCAGCAGCAGCAGGTCCGTTTGAATCTCTGAATCTCTGACGATTGTCAGCGGCGTTTTTTTTTGCAGCTGTGCGCCTTCTGCCTCCGCCAAATGTAAAAATCTTCGCGACTCCCCTCCGGCTCCAGTGGAGACTGGGAGACTGGGAGACTGGAAGACTGCGAGAATGGGCCTGTAAACATGTCAGCAAATAAATCGTCATGTAAAAATGGCATTTTAAATTGTTTTTGACATTTGTACAGTGGCTGCCAATGAAAATGAAATGCAGACAAGAAAATCTCGAGTCTGCGAGTCACTCAATACCTGAACTGGCAGTTAGTTGATATTGGTCACTGGCCGGATCGATACACCAAGTATCGGCATTATAAAGCCCCAGGCATTTCATGTTGACATGAAGATAGTTATGTGTTGACAGCTGATGCTAACAGCACTGAGGCCATTATTTCATTTAACTTTTCGACTATAATATAACAGTTCAAGTGCTTGGCTACATAGTTGAATATATAAAAACTAACTGCAAAATAGATTTTCTAAAAGCAATTGTAACTAAGATGTTTTTTGTTCGGATTATAGCCTAATCAAGAGAAAGGGAGAGAGAGAGAGAGAGAGAGAGAGAAAAAGAGAGATTATGAAGAGATAGAAAAGAGCCCAGCAAGAGCTCAGCATTGAGAGTAACCGTAGCGTGTTTTATGTATACATCGCCTTTCTATGCGATTTTCACAAATTAAAGTAAGGATTTATAGTTTTTTTTAGTAGGTGAGAATGTGTAGGAGCAACTCTTATACTAATGTGAACTACGAATAACTACGACAATATAAATTAAAATGACAATATAAATAAGTGATATCATCGAAAATATTTTTACTTTTCACACAACAGCAAAAAAAAAAACAGCTTATCAGCTTCTACTACCCGCATCGATAGCCAAAAAAAAAAAAAATTAAGTATACGCCGCATGACCCGGTTTAGTTAGGCAGTTCCAACCACCCGTATACCTAACTGGCCCGCTCATTTATCAAGCTTAAAGGACTTGAATGTAAATGTTTGCCTATGTCGCACTCTCATTACGCACAGAGTTGGCCTTTTATTTTATTTTTGCACACACGCTGGAAACCGCAGGACACTCACCCTTGCAAAAAAAAGAGAGGCGAAGAAAAATAAAGTCACATAAAATTAATAAGCAAGGACGAACTCCTGGAACTTGCCTGCGCGTTGCTAACATGCTAAATTATTGCAATATGAATTATGATATTAATTTAAACGTTTGTTGGCCCTGCGCGCCGCTTATTAATGTGACATGTAATGTGCCTGTTATTACCTTAAGATTATGATTACTTACCTTCGTACCTCTCGCTGCCTGTCGTCACATATGTGATGGGGGCGGAGAGGGGGTTGGATGGGAAGGACGCTACCTGCTGTGCTTGGATGCTGCTGTGTGGCTTGTGCCTGGGCAATGTGTGGCATTTTCATTTAAATGGGAGCCCCACAAAGTAATTGAAATGTAGCCATGAAGTGGACCATCTGCCCCCGGACCCCACCCCAACCCCCCTTGACTCTCGTTTTCATCCAGTGCGCAGTTTGTGCAACTTGTTTGTCTTGGCAACACCTTAAAGAGTTAACCACTCGCGGTGACTACTCTGTGGTCTGTGGCACAGCAAGCGGTCTACAACTTGTTCTTGTTGTTGTCAACATCATCATCATCATCATCATCACCATCATCGTCAGCCTCAGCCCCGATCATAATGATCATCATTGTCGCATCAGTTTTCAGCAGTTTGGTTTTTTGCCGCTTCGCGAGTTGATTTTCAAAAGTCGCGCCTAAGTGGCCTCATTTTGACATCTTGCTTTAAGTTGAAGTTGAAGCTGAACTGGGACTTGGGCCTGACTTGGGCAGCTGAGCCAACACAAAAGTGAGTGATACATGTGGACATTGTCTGCAATAAATACTTAATGCTTACCAAAAATATACACATTAAAAGTCAAAGTCGCGGCCGCAGTAGCAGCCACATTGACGTCTTCATCTGGGCCGTCTGGCGGTATTCATTGCCATTTTTGGTATTTCAATTAAATTTTTTATGACAACATCAAAACTCTATCATAATTCTAAAGGTCTTGACATACGCTTTGTGTCTGTCTCTCAGCGCTCAAAGCAATGCGAGGCGATTTTATTCTTTTATTATTGTCCAATTTTTTTTGCTTAAGAATTCCTGAACAGTTTTGGAAAAGAAGGTGGTAAAAAAAGTTACAAGCAATATATTAAAACTAAAACATTATAAATTTCATTCAACTATTATCTGTACATAAAGCTAAAATTAATATTCTATATATTCAATTTGATCCCTTAAAGTTTACTTTTTTATTTGAGGAGCAACGTAATTTTTGGGTTAACTGATCGTGCCACCCTCGCTGTATGGTATCTTTTGTTTTTATTATTACCTTGATGCTTTTTGTCAGTAATTGTAATGGCTCAAAGCCTGGCCAACCACTTAAACTCCAGACTGTTTGCCTCTTGGCCCGCTTTGTGCAGTTTCTTGCTCGTTTAATGATGTGTGAGCCTGGAATTTTGCGCGCGGTTTCTCTGAAGTGGTCGCCGGTGCCTTGGTCCCGGTCCCGGTCTCGGTGCCGACCAACTGACTGGCATACCAATTTATAATTTCTTTTAATAAAGTTGACATTCAGGCCAGGCCCAAACAGAAGCCTTCTGGCTCTTGGCTTTTGTCGTTGTTTTTTTGTCCAGCGTCTGGCCAAGTGGATCATGATCGCAGCAGCGTCAAAAGGTGTTGAGCTTCTCGCGCCTGGCATTTTGGCACTTTTACCTCCTCCACCATCCTCCACGTTGCCTGCTCCCAGCTGGCGGTCGTCTAAGCATATGCGGCATATGTGGCAGCCACCCTATGTGGCGGCCCAAATGCCTTCCGCCAGAGCCATTTGTTTCATCCGCAGGAGCACTCCCACACACACGTGTCTACAAATTCCACAAATATCCGTTATCCGTTTCCTTTATATGAGATTTATTTATTGTGCTTATCAGCATGTGCAAATCTTTAAATTTAAAAAAAAAGACTCAAAAGAATGTCGCCCGCTTCCGCTCCGCACATCCAGCTGCAAGCCAGAGCCCATCCATTCAAGCGCAGCACTTTGACCATATTAGCACCCAATTCCAATTCAACCACCCCGCACCACCCCGCCGCAACTCTGTGCGTTTATCTGTTATCCAAAAAAAATAATAAAAAATGTATTCAAAAAAAAAAAAAATGCTTTAAACTAAGGCACTAAGCACTTTTAGCGCCGCACAACTTTGTCAAGCGCACATAACAAAGTGTTATGTGCCTTCTAACTAACACAATGTGACCGTAAAAATACCCTTTCAGCGCACCGCAACCCCATTCCACACACCTATGCTTGTGGCCAGCACAGTGGTCAAAAGCTATTGAAAACTATTATTTGTAAAGTGTAGTTAAAAGTGAATAACAACCAAAGTTTTTATTTATTAAAGTTTTTATATTATTTAATTTATTTAAATTTGCTTTTTTATCCAGATATATAATATATTTATCACTTTTTATATATTTTATCTGATTAGTTAGGAGTTATTACTTACTTTTTCCCTGCGTAATTTGGATAAGTGTAACGTGTTGGCCTTTTATTTTTAATAGGGAAAAAAATTATCGAAAAGCTTTATATACCCAGATTTGGTTTTATTTAATTAGGATAGCTGCTCTGTAAATAAATTAAAAATATTTATATTTCTTGTATAGTTTAGTTTTAATAAATACAAAGTATTTACAAAAAACTAAAAAGGTTTAGCAATTTTCTACATAGTATTCATTGAGTTTACAAATCTTCCTAATTCTCGACATTTTCTTTCACACTTTGTTTTGCAAGCAACCAAATTTTTTCTGGACTTTTAGACACATTCAGCTCCACTGTGCGCCAGCCACTGTCACCATCGCTTTTGTGGGGGTGGGGGATGGTAGTGTGAAAAAAGTACATTTTTCAAATGTAACGCTTTTCGTAGCATGCTTAGCGGGGCGAGTGAAAGTCGTTGCCTCAACTTTCGAGTGTGTGTGTGTGTGTGTGGGGTGCTTGGACTTGGGACTTGGGTGTGTGTGGATATCATTGTTGCTCTCTGCGCTGTGTTGATTTTTATAGTTTTGTCTAGCAAAACAGTTGCAGATACTAAACCCTCAGTATGTGCGGTCGTTTTGTTTTCTGCACCATTTGCGTTTTACTCGTGTATTTTGTTTGTGTGTTTTTGTGTTGTGCGAGCGTTTGCATCAAGTTGTAAATTTGGCGATTAGCACCCCTTTGTGAGTTGGTGATGTGGGGCAATCTAACAGCCAAAGGCTGGGCAAGATGCGCGCCGGCTGATAAGTTTGCTCAAAAATTAGCATAGGCCGACGACTGGGCCTGGAACAGGAACAGAGGAGCTGCAACTGGACGTGGGCCAGAAAGGCAGCAGCAGCTAGCGGACACTCAAAGCAACAAACGGCGATGATCTTGTATCTGCTGTTGCTGCTGTTGCTGCTGCTGCTGTTGCTTTATGAATAAAACATTTTGGCTGGGTGAACGTGGTCAACAGTAGCAGCCGCCTTGGCATCGCAATTGAATCGAACTGCGAACTGCGGCTCCAACTGCCAGCAGCAGCAGTTGCTACAAATGTTTTACAAGCTTTTCAGCGCTTCGTTGCTGTTGTTGTTGTTGTGGGCCATTGTTGTTGGTGTTGGAGCGGCAGTTCCCGGAAACAATTCAGTTTAAAAAGTGCAGCCCGCTGTTGCGCTCGCAGTCGCAACATTATGAACATGGCCAATAAATCGTGAATGGTTCGAATGCTCGAAATGTTGCATGTTTGATTTTTGCGCCACTTGCATTTACTTTATGATATTATAACCCGGACAACGTTTGACATTTTGCGCTCTTTATTTATGATAACAGCCCTCCAGTTTCCAACACAGTCGCCAACTCGCAGTTTGTCAGCATTTTGTCGCCGACTTTCCTTGTCAGTTTATTTTTATATACACATACAATTCCCTGCTCGACCCAAAGCTGCAGGCGTCCATTTGAAGTTCCATAAACATTTTCGCAAGTGAAAAATTCGTCACAGGCCAGGAAATTATTTTTTTTAAATATATGTAACCTCTACAGTTTAAATTTGCTGTTATAAAATTTGCTGCACTGTCAGACAGAACCTCAAATCGTTTACCTATAAAATTATACTAGCTTGGTAAAAGAAATTTTATTTTTCCACCATGTTCTTCTTAAGATTTTTCTGCGTTTCTGGCCTGCAGGCTTTGGCATGGCAGAGTTTGTGGGCGTGAATGCATTGAGGCATGTCCTCAATCCTCGTGAATCCCATATATTTAAGAGAAGAGAAGAGAGAGAGAGAGCGATAGGGAGACGGGTGGGGAGAGCTGCAAATTGGTTTAAGTGTGGCAGCAGTAACAGTGTAACACTTGCCCGCAAGCAATACAAATATTTATCTATATATATAATTTTCGTTCATTTTTTTTTTTAGCTTTTCTAGTTGCGTGTCTGCCGGGCGAACCCGTTAAATGAGGCGCGAAAATAGTTTCCGTCGCTGCGTCTTGGAAATTGCATGTTTACGGTTAGACTGAAAAATTGCGGGCTTTCATTTTAAGTGTGCAACTGATTGAGTTCCAACAGGAGATGAATATGGATTTTTTTTATTTTATTTTATTTTTATTTTGCAAATTTACAAGGCTTAAAATGTTATGAAAATTATTGAATTTTTTAAGGCTGAAAAGAAAATCATGTCATCCAAATAAAACAAGCATTCAAATTTTCCAGATCGATAAAAGCGGTTTATTTAAAAATATTATATTTATACGAATTTTAAAGTATTTTTTAATATTCAAATTTTATTCAAATTTATATGTATAATATGTATAACAGAGAGCTTCTTATAAATAACTTATTTGAACATTCTTTCATCTATTTAAGTACAATAATTTAACACATCGACTATTATTAATAGGATATGATATAGCTATAACTATAACATCTATATTGCGGACTGCGAAATTATACATTATTTATTTCTTAATGTAAATCCAACTTAAAATTGAAATTCAAATTGGCCTTAACATTGTGCTTATATTTTTTATCTTTTAATTTTATTGTAAGATTCTGTTAAAAAAATAAAAAGAATTTAAACTCGATTTCAAAAAAGATAATTAAAACTGTTAGCATATTAGCATTAATTGTTTTTTTTATTTATATTTTTTAATAAAAAAAATCAGTAATACTCTGTAAATGTAAAAAAGCAAGGCATATACTACATTAGCAATTGGCTGTTAAAAATTGAAATATTTCCCACTTTACAACAACCATTTTGTTGTGCCGCAGTCCCACACCCATTATTTGATTTAATTAAAACTCGCGCACTCAACCGTTCAGAACTGGATGCAAATGAATTGCAATAACAAACAACTAAACAGAATCAATCAAGCGTGGCCCCATAGCGAACATTTTGCACTCCTAGGTTCACTCTGGAGCTCCGTATATCGAGCTTCTCTCCGTTTGATTAGCTTTCAACGGCTTCGAACTTCCGCCTGAAAATGAAAATGTTTATTAAAACTTTTCACTTTTACATAAATTTTGGCAGCAAACAGCAACAGCAGCTGCTGCTGTTTAAGTAACCACACCCAGAGCGCCGCCATATGGCGCTAGCCCCGCCCCCATTGCGTCCTATATACATGGTAGATACACTAGTGCCGTCTCGCTCTCGCTGCCTGCCCATTGGACGCATCAGCGAAACCGGTTTATGCCCGTTTCGCAATCAGTTGGCCAATGCCAAGGAACAGCCATTTGCAGTGCCAGCTGTGCTGCTGGCCAAACAAGAGCAGCAACTGTTCTGTTCTAAATGTATATAGAACAAGCTGTAGCATATAGTCAAAGGCAAATGTCTGTCTGCGGGCTGGGTGGTCTGCGCAAGTGCTCCACTTGCGAGGCAGCTCGGCAGTTCTCCAAATGCTTGTGCACAGATGCTGCAAACTGGGTGGTCAAAGACAAAGCGTATCCAAAAATGTGCTGAAAGAAGCTACATCAACTGCTGAGTGCCAGCTACATTGATTTTCTATACCCTGTCGATTTCGACAGAGAGAGAGGCTTCTTAAACAGCCTGTTAAACGTTAATTTTGGGTTAATATAGTTCTAGCTTTTATGCTTATTGGGGTGTAGCTGTGTATAATGATTTATCAACCAATTTGTGCTTCAGTTAAGTACAAGCGTAGAAGTTCGGACAAGGTTACATTAGATATATATTAAAGATTAAATTCAATTGATATTTTTTTTATATACAGATGCTTTATCAAAGCCAATTTAATAAAAGGTTCTTTTAGTTTTAAGCAGGTTAGATAAATAAGGAGAACTGTTAATTTTTTTTGGAAAAATATGCATATATTCTTCGTTCACTATGTTGTTGTTCCATTTCGTAAGTGTACACATTATTTTGTTATCAGGTATATAACAATTTCGTGTTTTAGTTCCAGTTGTGTCGACTGGAAGCACACTAAAGCTAAAAAACTTTACTGCCTTTACAAAAGAAATAATTTTTTTTTTTGTGTGTGTATGTGTGTTGCAATTTTAAAAATGACAAGGAAAAATCATACAAGATTAAACCAAACTAAAAATCCAAAAAAACATTCTTCAAATAACACTTATGAGCTAATTAACGCGCAACGCATTGAAACCATTTTTGGGGTCAATCGAGATCTGTGTCTCCTCTTATGGCTAGTGATTCCGCAGCGCCTCATTGATGACCCGCAGTATATCAATTTGCAGATCTGTAAAAGCCACTGGTTCCAGATGTGCGTTGCGTATTTTCATGGCAACGGCCTTGAAGAAGGCGCCGATTTCATCCTCCTCCGCAGCCGTAGGACAGGCACCCAGTGGAAAGACGGCCTGACTAGGTGTTGATGGCGTGGTGGCCGCATTTTGAAATCGAGTGCCTGTCGAAGTGGGTGTATGCATCTCTAGCTTTTGTGTGTAGTCGCTGCCCGTTTGCAGTTGTTGCTGCTGTTGCAGCTGCTGCGGTTCCAGACTACTTCCTGTTTCGTTGAGGACTTCTGACTTGGACAGCGCATTGCTGACACTTTGCACGGCCATGTAGACCGAATCATCATCATTCTCATAGCTGACTACATGCTGTTGCTGTTGTGAGGGTTGTTCTGATGTCGGCGTCGTCTCCATGTCCTCATGATCGTTCTCCTCATCTTCGTCATGCACCACATCGCCATTTATGTAGTTTTCGATATCCATTTCATCATAGCTGGCCACGCACAGTTCGCTGGGCTGCTGCACCTCCTGTTGCTGCTGCTGTTGCATTGTTGCGGACAATTCGCCTTTGTGTGGACCCGTCAGCGGCGGCAGTGTGGGCATATTGAGCTGGGATGAGCTACTGGGCGATGCCTCCAAAGTGCTTTCCTGTGGTTCCGAATGCCGTAATGGCGATTCAGCCATATGCTCCTCCAGCTCGCTAACCGATTCGTGCTTTGGCAGCAGCAGCGTATTCAGCGTATCTCCATCGCTGCATTTAAAATAAAGCAAAGTCAAATTATCAACTTAATATATTTATGTAACTACTTACAGCGACTTTTGTTGAATATACTTTTGTAGAAAGCCCAGCGAATCGTAGTGCTTCCAGCGCGATGTGGCATCCATATTCAGCTGCGTTTTCAGACGTTTGTACTCGCGTGCATATTGATCCCGCAGTGCCTTCCACTTTTGCCGGCATTGTTTGACTGTAATGTAGGTGAATATAAATAGTAGAATATAATATGGAGTAGAAAATAATTTACCTGGTTTTTTTAGCTTGCGTGCTATCTCATCCCAGACTTCCAACTTAAGCTTGACGTTTCGATAGTTTTGATTGCTATAGTTGTAGATCATATCCTCCTGCTGTATCAGCATAATGAGCTCCTTCTCAAAGTAGCTCTCCATATTGAGAAAAGTGTGTATTGGATCATCGTCCTCCTCATCGGCGTGCGTTTGATGAGTGTGCGTCGTCGACTGATTAACGGCATTGGCGGCATTCACACAATCCACAAACTCGTTGTACAGTGTATCGCCAGCCGTTTGATTGGCCGTCTCGCAGGTAACCGTCAGCGATGTGGTCGAGCCCACCCCATTGCCACTAGCATCGGTCAAATAGTTCCAATTCGTGTCCTGCTGTGATGGCTGCTGCTGCTGGTGTTGCATGATTTGGCTAGCTATGTATGCGCTTAGACCACGTGTCGTGTCCGTCTTTTTATCGACAGCGGCCGTTGCGGTTGCCGTTGCCGTTGTCACCGTCGTCGTTGCCGGCACAAAATTGCAGTTCTCCAACAATGATCCACTTCTATCCTCAATTTTGATGCTTGCAAACTTTCGGGGCTCAGTATACAGATTAAGGTTTTGACTGCTGCTGTTGCTGTTACTGTTGCTAAAAGAGTTGTTGTTGTTGCAGTTGTTGGTGTTGGTGGTTGTCATATTGGGCAGCACAACTGCGGGCATAATTCCATTGCCATTCTGCGCGCCGCGAGAGCGATAGCTATGGGATACAAGCATATGGATAAACATGTTATTTATGAACTTTTAACTCACTTGCGTGCCAGCGCATAGGGGCGCAGAAAGTCCAGTTCCTTGAAGTACTTCCACTTGACGTTGCCTTTGGTATTAGCTTTGGCGCGCTTTAGCTCGCGGCAATATTGGTCCCTCATGGCCTTCCATTTAGCCTTGCATTGCACATCTGCTTGGACCAATAAAATGTTAAGCATTGGTTTTTATTACAAGGGTATTATTTCAAAATCACCCGTCCAGCCCACATGGTTGCCAATTTCCGTCCACTTTTTATCCTTGCTCTTTGTGCTGCGATAGAGTTGATGCTTGGGATTGTAGAGCGCCTGCTCCTGCGACACCATCGATATTAGGATTAGCTCCTTGGGTATGTTCACCACGCTCTCGCAGAGGCTGTCGATGCTGCTGAGATTCACGAGCTGTGCCTGTGCCGCCCCGCCAACCAGTGGCTCTGTGTGCTGTGGCTTCTGTTTCAACATTTGTGCCACGTCGCCGGCCTTGGCCAAGTCCGTGTCCATCAGACTTGTGCTTCCGAACGGCACCGAAACGCGCTTTACGTGTACAAGGGATTCAGTTTGTTGTTGTTGCTGGTGCTCCTGCAATTGCGCCACTTCGTTGGCACATGGCATAGTTTCCATTATTTACCTCAACACTAGTATCTATACCGGTGGCTCATTTTGGCGGCTGGGCGATGTGTTAATTATAACGAAATGGAAAAGAAAATTATTCCAGCCCCAAGTTCTTTTGGTCACTAAACAGCTGTTCAATGGCAACAGCAGCTGTGCGTTGATGTTGATATCGCTCCAATATTTATCGATAGTTGGAAATTGCATTTACCATGATGTTACAATTATGTTAATATAATTTAAGATCATTGAGTATTAACAGAAAAAACAAAAAGTAGAGTTCTGCTTATATTTTAATTGAAATTAAACAAATTCTACGCATAGAAAAAGATTAATTTGTATTTGCGAGTTACGTCTTATACAACATATTTAATAGATCACTCATTATTTAACATGAGGAGTAATTCTGCTAAGTAGTAGTGCAGTGTTGCACAGTGTTAAGTTTCTAACAGTTGGCAATGCTTCTCATTGAGCATGCGCGTGTGTGTGTTTGTAATAAGCGCGCAACTTTTGGACATTGCTTAAAATGTTGTATTTGCTTTCGCTTTACAACTAATCCAATTAGTTAATTGCATTACCGTCTCAGGCATTGCAACAAAATCATCATAACATAAGTTAAAAATTTATTTCGACATTAGTTTGTGTCGCGACACGTTCTTGCTTGGTCCTGTGCTTTATAACGGTCGTTTGCTGTCATTTGGTTTGAAAGTTAATGCGCCATCATGCCGAAAATTGATCCAGATACTCAAAAGCTCTACGATGAGATCAATGGCATGATACAAAAGTTTAAGGTCACAAAAATATTTAAAAAAATTTTTTTTTTATATATAATATGTATAATATTAATATATTAGCTAATAAGTTACAATGGTTTCTGAATTTCCTAGGATGATCAAAAGTCCAAGGCGGACTGCACACTGGCCGACAAATGCGGTGACATGGGGGATGTGCCCAAGATACGTTTTTCGTCGAAAAAGATTTTAAAAGGTCACATCAACAAGGTGAACTCGGTGCATTTTGCGGGCGATTCCCGTCACTGCGTCACCGGCTCTCTGGATGGCAAACTGATCATTTGGGACACCTGGACGGCCAACAAAGTGCAGGTTATCCCACTGCGCTCAGCCTGGGTAATGACCGTGGCTTTCTCGCCGTCGGGCAACTTTGTGGCCTGCGGCGGCATGGATAACCAATGCACCGTCTACGATGTGAACAATCGCGACGCCTCCGGCGTGGCCAAAATGGTGCGTGAGCTAATTGGCTACGAGGGCTTTCTCAGCTCGTGCCGTTTTCTGGATGATGGTCACTTGATAACCGGCTCGGGTGACATGAAAATGTAAGTTGACATCAAAGAGATAAAACGCTTCTTCAGCTCATCTTAAACTGATTGCAGCTGTCACTGGGACTTGGAGAAGGGTGTCAAAACAATGGATTTTAATGGACATGCTGGCGATATTGCTGGTCTTTCATTGTCGCCCGATATGAAAACTTACATAACCGGCTCAGTGGACAAAACTGCCAAGCTGTGGGACGTACGCGAAGAGGGACACAAGCAAATGTTCTTCGGTCACGACATGGATGTGTCCTCCGTTTGCGTAAGTTATCTTTTAGCTTGTGGCCGGCTATTGCCTGATTGCTGTCCGATTCTTGCAGTATCATCCAAGTGGATTTGGCTTCACTTCCTGCTCGGAGGATCAAACGGCACGCATGTACGATTTGCGTGCAGACCAACAAATTGGACTCTACGAGCCGCCCCAGAAGAACACGGGCTTCACTTCGTGCGGTGCGTATTTTCCTTTATTGTTATTATGCTTTATATGTTTTTGTTTGCGCCTTTCGCTTTGTCCCTCTTTTCGCTTGCCTTGACTTTAGAAAATTTTTAATCTGATTTTGTGCCCATTAGCTTTATCGACCAGCGGTCGCTACTTATTGTGCGCCGGCATTGAGGGCAATGTGCACTCGTGGGATGCAATGAAGCAACGGCACACGGGTAGGTGGAAAGCGGCTTCAATTCCCACTTGACCGGTATTGATTATTTCCATTTCTCTTTCGCTAGGTACACTGTCTGGTCATGAGAATCGAATAACTTGCATCAGCCTGTGCCCCAATGGCATGTGTCTAGCCTCGACCAGCTGGGATCAACAAGTGCGCCTGTGGCTATAATTGGAAGTACAGTCCACACTAGCTTCAATTTTCATGGTTTAATGGCATAACTAACAGAACTTTGTAGCTTAGTTACTCTGACTAACACACACATTTAATTGAGAATAAAGCATCAACCAAATTGCAAGAATATTTGTCTGAGTTTCAATTCAACAATCACTCAAAATCTTTAAAATAACATAATTATATGCATTAGCTAAATAACAAATTAAATCAGATATTGCAATAATTATTAATTAATAAATTATCTAGAAACAGCAAGTGAAATAGAATTTGTTATATTTCCTTTTTATATATAAGATAAATTTTGCTCTTTATTATTTATAAACCTTGGATTACATTAAAAAAATATAAGAGTACGTAAAGTCGAAATGCAATACTAAATCCAAATCGTTTTTATGCAATGCTTAATTTGATGAATTTTAAATAAAAGGGAAATGTCAAGTTTTCCTACGACCTTTTTTTTTTCTACCCTTCTCACCTCGTAAAGAAATTCTTGCACTTTAGAGTTCAGGTCAAGCCAAGCTTGATTAAAAAGTAAGGATAAAGAAATCCAATCCTATTAATTTCTAACCCTTAACGATTTGATGCAATGGATATTTGGGAATATAAGCCTCCAATCGCTGATTGCGACGCAGTGCACATTCCTGATACTCCATCCATTTCCCAAACTTTTTCAAATCATGGCACATTTCCGATTTGCCGTCCTCAAATATTTCGCGACGCAAAGTAAAATAAATTCGCCGGGCTTTGTGCTCACGTTTGTAGCTATTTCGATACAGCCAGCCCATCACCTTGTGATCCAAATACGGTATTGGGGAGCCCATACAAACGGTAGATAGTTCTGTGTCTGGCTCATATAACTTATCTGGATTTGAGGCCACGGGGATACGCGGTATTGTTTCCAAATAGATGTCGTCCGATTTTGCATACGTTACCCGACGCCCCGACCATGCGATAGTTACCTCTGTTGGCATACTGGTGGATTGACTTGCCTCTCTGTGTTTTTGGGTTCTGATACTCATAAGCTTCCAAATCGAAGTTGAATTCTGATTTACGGCTGTCGTACTTTCCTCTAAACCCGGACTTACGGCTGTCACATTTCCTTCTAAGTTCTGAAATTCTGCTGTCGAGTTTCCGTATAAACTAGAATTTGTTTGCATCAACGGTAGGAAAAATAACTCTGATGGCAGGGATAGCTTTTAAGACAATAGATTAATATAACAGATTTACATACAAAATAAATATTGCGACACTTACGAATATACCACCCAAGAAAATAACACACAAATTTCGGCTGTTCATCGCTAGCACTTAATTTTTGATACTTCTCGGTTCTTCCGTGTATAATCAGTAAGGATTACTTGCAAGAAAATATGTGCGCTTGAATTATGTGATGTGATTCTAATGGAAAACTTGTAAAAAAAAGTGTACTAAACTAATAAAGAAAAAGAATATTGATGTGTGCTTTTCAAAATGCCGTTCGGAATTCCATTTCTATTACATGTCAAAATTTTTATCCATTTCGGTATAATTTTTGACAGAAAATTTAACCTCCTTAGAATAAGTTTTAATGATGTTTTTATACTAATTATGACGCCCACAATCGATTGAAAATGTAAGCTCGCAATTCAAAATTTTGCAAAAATGTTTTTCTAAACATGAGTAAAAAAAACATCAAAATAAAAAAAATAATTTTTTTCAAAAATGCAGAGCCAATCTAGAGGATAAATCATGACCAAAATTGCACATTGCACGGACATTGAGTATACAAATTTAATCGATTTTACAAATATATCTTATTTTAAAATTCAATAGCAGCAGATGAAGTTAATAAAAACAAGTTTTGTTTATTTTTTTTTTATTATATTTTTTATATTTTCTTATAAAAAATACTTATATAATTACAAAGATTTTTAGCTGCTGCGATTTTTGGCGCGGTTTTTTGTGAAAATTGTTTTTTTTTTAATATAACAAAGTAGCAGCGATTGTTGTTGTTTTTGTTTGCGTTGTAAATTAAAACAATTCACTTTATCATTCAACATAATCAAAAGAAAAATGAAACAAAAGTTGGGAAACAAACGAGCTGTGAAAGCAGAAAGTTGGGGAAAGTCGCATAGATACACAGGGATACAAATAGAACAGAGCAGAAGATTTGCATAAATAAAAGAGACAGAAAACGGAAATGTGAGTAAGAGGGGGAGTGGAGAGGGGAGGTCAAAGCAAGATAGATACATTTATTGCGTTGTGTAGGGTTTGTGTTTAGTTTATCAGACTCTCGGTTGAACTACTAATGAGTTGTTCTCTTGTTGTTTTTGTTTTTTGTTTTTTTGGAAAGAAATTAGAAGGAGAGATAGTTTGGCGTCTGCTTAAACAGAGAAGCCATCGCCAGTGGGATCGAGGATCCAGGGGTAGTTATTGGGGCACTCCATGCAGGTGAACAGACGGAGAGTCTCGCCGGGCAGCTCGCGGGTGGTCAGCGGGCAGGCGTTGGGCAGGGAGCAGTAGGGCTGGCCCTTGACATCGCACTTCTCCTTCCACTCCTGGAAGTCGCGCAGCGAATTGAGCTCTGTGGGATTCTGCATCCACTGGATGACCTGCAGATTGGTCACAAAGAACACATCGTTGCGACCGAGCATCTCCTCGATGAACTTGATCAGCTCGTCGCGGTACTCCTTCTTCGACTTGAGCCACGAGGCGTGGAAGTGGAGGCCGAGGGGGGCGCGGTTGCTGTTGTAGTGGCGATTGAAATTGTGGCGCAACAGACGCGCGAACTGCTCGCCAGAGGCGACGTTCGAGCAGGAGTCGACCATGTGACAGCCGGGCAGCGATTCGTCAAACGTGGGATCATCGCGACGATCCAGCTCATTCATGACCATCTCCCAGACGGGATGGCTACGCGACGGGCAGTTGTGGGCGTTGCCGTTGCACTTGTGCGGCATGCGGAAGTACAGGGTATATGGCCAGATGGGCACACGTCCCAGCGAGGCGGTAATGGAGGCGTCGTACACAAAGAACTGATCCGCCATCATCTCGAACTGCTTGTTGCCGCCCACACGGAGGTAGGGCGCACGCATGCCGATGATGGAGCCGTCGGTGATGTTGGCGAAACGCTCCACAATCAAACGGGAGCCGGCCATCTCGGCCAGCCAGTCATCGTAGCTGCCGCCCGACCAGTAGTTGGGGTCATCCTTGTGCGTCAGCGAGAACACCGAGATCTCGTGGCCGCGACGATGCAGATCCTGCACCGCGGAGTAGTTGGTGTATTTGTGCGAGACGAAGAAGGTGCCCTTGATGGAGCAGCCATTGGGATTCTGGCGCTGGCCATTGAAGATATCCTCGTACAAATCAATATTGTCCACATTCACGGCACCATTGAAAGTAATGGTGACCATCTGAGGCACCTGCTGGGGCTCAATGCCGCCGGGAATACGAGTGCCGTCCGCGGAGCAGAAGCAATCGGGCAGAGCGCACTGAGTGGGATCGCATTCGGGCGCACGATTGGGATCCTCGTCAACAGCTGGACAATCGAAAGATTTGTCAGATATGATGCGTTATGAAGAATTTGTAGAGTTGCAGCTACTTACAGCAGGCGTTCTCATCGGACTCGTCCTTGCAGTCGGACTTGCCGTTGCAGAAGAGCTCCTTGTCCAGGCACTCGCCATCGCCGCACGACAGCTTGCCATCGGGACAGATGGGCTCATCCGTCTTCAAAATGGGCTTCGCCTTGCGGGGCTCTAAAGAAATGGGTTGGGTCAGAAATTAGCTTAAGTCGTTTATGTTGTTGTTGTTGTTGTTGTGTGTTAGTGACAATAAATGTCTAAATTTTGAAGTGAGAAGTATACAAGTGATTGTGAGGGGGGTTAGGGTTAATAATGTTACGGTTGTTGTTGATGTTTTTTGTTGTTGGTTTAGTTCCAAAGTTCACTATATATCTATTTATATACATGTGTCTGTCCAAGTGCTATGTACAATTGTGGTTTCTTAAATGGTGTTTTGTTTTTTTTTTTTTTTGGTTTGTTCTAGTTTTCTAGTTGCAGGCAGTCAGGACACTTACTCTCTTTCTCATCGCAGTTAGTCACCTTGGCCTTCCAGTCGCAGGTCTGCTTAATGACATCAAAGGCCAAACCGGAGGGGCACTGAATTTCTTTCAGGCCCGACTTAGTACATCTAAAAAATAAAGTTGTTTTTGTTTGGGTTTCGTTCATGTTTTTCTTTTTTTCTTCCCTAAACTGTTGTTTTGCTAGCTAACAGAACTTTGGCACTGGTATTTTTTTAATCGAGGGGAGTTTTCGGAGCTTGGATTGGGTTTGTTTTGTATTCTTCAAATGCAATGATACGATCGGTTTTAGTGACAGAGAGAGAGACGCAAAATGAGCTGCGTGACAGACACATACACATACACACACACACACATAGAGATAGATAGATATACATATATATATATAGACAGAGAGAACAGAGTGTTAGACAGTAGTGTGTAGGAGAGTTTTGGGTGCCACAGAGTTGAGCTCTTTTGAAGTATACTTTCGGGCTCTGGGCACAATGGCTGCCACGGACACACCCCACTTACTTTGATCAATATCGCAATTCTTAACATTCGTCTTCCAATCGCACAGCTGACGCAGCACATCGAACGCTAAGCCGCCGGCGCAGCGGATCGGCGCCAATCGATTGCTGCCATTTTCGCCGGCACTGTCGCACCTTTATTTATTCATTTATTTAATTTTTTTGTTGTTTTTTTTTTGGAGTAAGTGCAATAAAATTGTTGATGTGAAAACAAAACAAATATCCCCAATATCAGTATCTTCAAAGACTGTTGAACAACAGGTTTCAGTCTGAGGATCTTAACAGCAATGCTTACCTGTAGACCTCACGGCAATCGCCCTCGGTGTCCAGGCGGAAGTATTCATCAGCGGGACGATCCGCGCACACTTCTTCAACATCGATGCCCTCAAGTTTGTCCTGACTTTGGGCTAAGAGTTGTGACGAATAAAATATAATAATTAATTCCTGAAATCTTGAAAATCTATCATTTTGTCTTAAATGTTACAATGACATTTTTTAAAAATTTTCATTTACAAATATTTGAATTTCTAATGTATGATTCTACTATATATCATATTATTCTGGTATATTTTTATTTTAGAATTTTCCGAAATACTTAAAAATTTTGCTTTCTTTATGTTTATTATTGAAAATGTTTTAAAAAGTTGTGCAAGTATTTCTTAATAAAAATTAATTTCATGGATTTGGGTTTCTTGCGAATTGCTGTTAACGATTTATTGTAAAGTGATTACTTTTTGTTGTACAATTTTGTGTAAATGTTGTCGTATCATTTTTTAATTATGTGCATAATTACTGCTAATCGACAGCTCTTAACATTTATGGCGTGTTCGCACTTGCTGTTTTTTATTTTTTTATTTTTGGTTTTTTTTTAGCTTAACCGGTTTAGTCTAAACGACTTCTAAAAGCCAAACAACTCTCGTTTTTGTTTCGTTTTCTACAATCTTTCATCTCGCGAAGTCGGCGAACGAAAACGAAAGGGCAAGCGAAATTGCGATAGTCTGAAGTGTAAGTGAGAAACGTCTGTTAATGGAGCATGTTGTTTACATGTTAAGGTGTAGCTGCTGCTATCGCTAAACTGGTTTGTGTATTGGCTAATGGCTGTTGTTGTTGTTGCTGCTGTTATAGGAGCCAGCATAACTCGTTTGCAGTTTAACTTTAAGCGTATTGCATAAACAACGTTGGAGTTGTCTCGTCCAAAAACATAAAAAGAAAAAAAAACGGAACCAATCGCGATCGTATTAAAAATTGCCTATGCTAATTTTTATGGCCAGCTCCGGCTTTAGTTTGGTCTGTTGCCTGTCCTCTTGCCACAGTTTCTTTTTCCTATTTTTATTTTTATATTTTTTTCGTATTTCTGGTTTTTTTTTTTGTACGCTCAGGAAATTGTTAAACTTGCATCATCGCTGAGTGGATTGATGTTGATCTCCTTTGCAGTTAACCATTGCATGTTGCTAATGATTTATAAAAACTTTATCACTTTTTTTTTTCAAGTTTATTTGCCTTGGCCAACGACCGAGGCAATTTGATGTTTTCTGGTTTTTTTTCTTATTTTTATTTCTCGTTTTAAGTTTGTGCAAAAATTAATATATTCGCTGCTTATTCAGCTGGTAAAGGTCAAGTAGGCGGCTTGCCAGCGTGGCCAACTCTAACTTAAGGTCTATTTGTAATTGTCTATTGGTATATTGAGGATCGGGTGAGTTCGGGTATGGTACTTACCAGCTGCAAAGCAGAGCAGCAAAACGCTCAAAATTGGCCGCCAATGCGCCATGTTTGGTACCAGCGCTGGCTGCAAATCGAAGAAATCGAACAAAAACGAAGAAATCGAAAATTAGCAAACTACACTTGGATGGGCACTTTATGGGTAGCAGTGATAGATATATATATATATGAATACTGGAAACTTGTATTACTTTTAGCGCTCAGCAAATGGAGAAACGACGTTGGGCAGTGGTAGGCGAGTGAACAGAGGGCACTCTTCCAATACACAGCCACGCTTACACTAGGTGTTGTCCACGGGCAACGAGTTCTATTTATTAAGCTGTGGTGTGTGCGCCATTTTGGGCTCTGTGGTGAGTTTCGAGCTAACGGCAGCGACGGCGCCGGCGCGACTTAGTGCAAAGCTTTTTGAGGGGTAAGCAACTCTGACGCGCATGTGGAATCCATTTCGAAAATGCCAAGGCGGTTTAAGCTGTACTGCTTCTTCTTCTTCTTCTGTCTTTGTCTCTGTCGCTGTGTCAGTCTGTGTGCATGTGTGCGTGCGAGCGAGCGCGCAGGCTTGAAGAAAGGTTAATTAGCTTGGGTGCAGGTGTGAGCTACATATGTGGGTGCGTGTCTGGCACGCTGCACCTCTGAGTGCGTTTACACCTTTCCACAGCTGGTGGGCAGCACTGCTGGCTGAGCTGCCAACTCAGCTGCATAAATCAAATCTTCACATCAATCACTCAACTGACCCTGAAATCGCGTCTTTGTCTTTATGTCATCTTGTGATTCTATGGAACTACGAGTACAACTCAAAATCTCGATTTCGTAACTGTTTGTCATGCTCTGTTCGTAAAAGTGGAGAGGGTATATGGAGTCTATATACAACATAAAGTATATTGATTTATTAACCTTGCCTTCTGCAAATCATAAAACTCAATCTTTCCAACAATGTTGAGGCCATTAAATTAAAAACTAAATATACTACTGACAATAATCTTGTAATTTACACCCACAGTTTAAATTGGCAACAGAGTATCTCGCTGTCTATTTTTCTTTGTGTAGCATTTTTTGAGCGTGTTTCTTACACGTTTTGTTGATGCCGCCTGTTTAGTTACTTTTTATTTTCACCCACACTCGTGTGGCATGGCAATTGGTTAGACACCGTCGCACCATCTGCATTTTAACGGCTTGCTTCACCCGAGAATTGCCGATTCTGGTCACAATCCGAACATTAAATTCTTGTTAACGTGGCTAAGACAGCGGGAAAAAAGGTTAATAAACCTCCTGTCCACTCCTCCTTCCAGTGGTTTCCAGCAAAGAGTGGCAAACACTTTAAATGTCTCTGACTCACAGCGTTAAATTTACCTTTAAATTGTTTTTATTTATTTTTATTTGTATTTACTTTTAGCTTCTTCTTGTTTTTGTTTGTGTTCATTTTACTTTGGCTTGGCTGGAAATCACGAAATTTTAATTAATGGCAAATTGATTATGCGCTTGTTCAATTTTGCAGTCCCGTCTGGTTATGTAAAGATATGCAGGCGGACAGACGGGCCAGGCAAAAAGGGCTGCGTACCTGCTTACATACTTGCCTGGAACCAGACTGTTATTCAATAACTAAAGAGATGATGACGATGATATGTCTGTCTGTCGCGCCGTCCGTGTGTTCATCCGTCTGTATGCATGCGCAAAAAAAACGGAGCATGTTTGCGGATATAAAATTATTGTGGACGATCTTAAGCATTTCGGGCATATTATGATTGCAGGTTATATTCGGATTATGTAATTTAAGAATCATGGTAATAATGATGCTTAGTAATATCTTCATTATGCATTTACTCGGCTTATGTGTATTTGTAGATTCAAATGTAAAAGATGTCGAAAATGTATGAATAATAAACTAAAAATATCAGAAATAATAAGTCTTTACATTTACATAAATTTTGCTTAAATGCAATTTTATTAACTAACCTTTAACAACATTTGAAATATTAATATTGGAATATTTTACGTACTCATTTGGTCGACGCTTAAAAACCACTTATTGTTTTGTACTTTTTTTGAACGCAATTAGCATCTGACATAAAGAGTCCTAAATAAACAAATATACCAAATATTATATTATTATTTATTACTTTTTTTTAAATGCAATTAGTATCTGACAGACTGAGTCCTAAATAAACATAAGTACCAAATAAATATTTATTTTTACCAAATATTTATTGCCTTTGTTCGCTTGCGATTTTCTAAAGTATGTAAGTAAAAAATAATATAAATATTTTTGTATCTGGTCATATATATACATATACACTTTTGGCAAACTGCAAATATTTGATTTAATAAATTTGACTCGCAAATATTAAGATAAAGGAAAAATATAGACAGCGATTGATCGATTGTTCTGACTGGTAATATAATTTTATATCAAATAATTTGAAGGCCATAATATTGTTGACTTAAAAACAAACTTTTGTTTTTTTTTTCTTACGATTCTGCTACTTGTAAATTTTCCACAGTTTCTAATCAACTTTTTAAAAAAGTCTGAGCACCATTCCGTTAGTGCAGTTTGTAAATGAACTTGCATCAGGTGTGATCTAGAAAAGAATGGAGATATATACACCTATACATGCATATATGTATTGGTAAGTACTATGCTATATAGTTATTTCCTGAACTTGATAACAAGTTTGTCTTGTACTAGAACATGGCAGAAAAAACAAATTGAATAAAATATAAAAAAACAGCAAGGCGCTCAACATGGCGTATACATGATTTGTTGCTGGAGAATTCTTGAAATTGCAGCACATTACAATTGCATTTTAATTGCCGTTGTCAATTAACGTTTAATTTAAGTCGGGCGTCAGTGAAGGGTGCGACAGCTGCGATTCAATCCTGAGATAAATGTATCTATATACTCGAAACAATCTGTGTGTGGAAGATGCCACAAAAAAGTTGTTTACCTTCTTTGGCAAATGTTGATTGCAGTTTTTTGTATTTCTTCTCTTTTGTTTTATTTTTTGTGGTTTTGATAGTTACAATTAATTTTAGTTGGCAACGGTTTTTACACTTTGGTGATATAATCGCCCGCATATATTCAAGCATGCTGATTATTGTTATTACTTTTTTTTAATCAACTGTTAAACTGGTTTTTCAATTAGAGTGAAAATGTTGATGATGGCACCTCAAGCGATCGACGGCATTGAAATTAATTTTTTTCTTTTTGACCGGTGAAAACCTTTTTTTATGGATTTACATAATTTGAGTAGCCAAGATTGCCCTCAATTTTCGATTTTATGATTTGTGCTTGAGTATAATATCTACAGATAAATATATGTACATTTGTTAGCGATCCAAACTCATATATTTTGATTATTTGGACGAAGGGTTAACGGAGTTTGCAAAAATGACGTTTCTGTTTATAACTTTTTATATTATTAAAATTGGTCTTTCCACAATCCTTCGGTTAATCAATGCGTGTTATTATCATACTAATTAAAGCAAATTACAAAATTGTTTTTTCGAAACCCCAACATGTGGTACACAGACAAAGATCATCAACACAAAGAGCAGATCAAGCGAAAAGGCAAAGAGAAAAAGAGAAATTGCCTGTAAGAAAAGTGTACAAAAACGGAATCGTTAATGAAGGAAATGTTCGACGAGCTGAAGATGAGCCTGTAAACAGTAAACTGTAAGCTGTAAAAGAAATGCATAACCATAAAAAAGATACACACAGACACACACACAAGTTGCATAAGACACACTCCCTTTCACCCTGCGGCTCTCCCCAAATATATCTTAGCCCATTGAAACCAAACCAATCCGAAGCGAGTAGTTCGAAAAGACTGCGTTTAATATATGGCAAGTGGAGAGCACTGAAGGCCCTAAACGACAACGGAGTTTCTTTTTGGTTGGTGTTTGATATTTAAATGCTAGCTGTATTTAAATTGTTTAGTTTTCAATTTCCATTTGCATTTTCAGATGCTTTGATCTACAGAGTATGCTCCCCCTTCTCCCCTTAATTATGCAATCAGTGAACTTTTCAAATCACCTGCCAAGACACTTATTGTCAACTCTGGGTTCCGATCTTTTTGTTTTGGTGTTTACGGATTTTATATGCATAGATTTTAAATCAACACTTTGTATACTTTGATTCCTTTTCGTGAAAACGAGTCTGGCCACATTTAAATCCAGTTAGCTGGATGCTTGGCATATGACATACGTGTGTCTGTCTGCTTGATGACCAGTTGACCAGTTGACCAGTTTATCAGTTCGTAACGCTGTCCCAGAAGTAGGAAGCATATTCGAGAATTTGTTCGCGAAGTTGCTGTCAAGACAAGGGCGCCTACGTCAATTGGAAGCGTTGAACAGTGATTGAAAACCAATGCAAATTGGAATTGAATATTTAAAGCTTTATTGATTTATGAGCTATATTTTCATATAAAAATTATAATTTATGCTTGTTTGATATTCTGATATTTATAATACGTGGGAATATTATGTCATTCAATTTACCACAAAAAAAAAGTAACTAAATTATTAATACATTTTAAATGCTCAACATAAAAATAAAAAAAAAAATGGAAAATTGAAATTTAAGTTTTCACGCAACAATTTTTCACGTTTGTCCACTGTGCGTTCGCTTTTCATGCACGATTTATGTAAATCGTCCACTTTACAACTAGTTCACCTTAGCAAGAGTAAAAGTTTGCAAACATACACATACTCAAATATATATGTATAAATATATATGTATAGATATATATGTATGTATATATGAGTATGGGCACATCGTCTTTCTTGAAAACTTGTTTTCGGATTGGAGCAGCTGAAGAAAAAGCATAGTAAAGACATACAGAACCCACAGATAATTGAATATACTTTTACCACAACTGTAGAGAGTATTAATATTTCGGTATGCCACAAATGATTTATCTTTTTAGTCTTGTTTATTGCTTTATTGGCCACTCTCGAAGTCAATGCAAGCGGCTTACCTTGGCTGGTGATAAAACTTATTCATGCAACAAAAAACCATCAAAAAAATATATATAAATAAGAATAACGATAAGTATATATTTAACCGCAAAAACATATTTTTTTTTTATTTTTATTTATTCAGTTGTGAGTTGTGGTACAAAATTTGTAAAGCGACATAAGTTTGTGTGCGCACGCATATAGCTTTGGTATTTCCCTGACAGATTCGAGATTCGCAATGCTTGAAATTAATTATCGACCGTGTGATTTGTTATGATTGCGCAAAGCGCCAGCGGGGTCCGTCCAATAATACCCTATATGAATTTAGAACCTGTTGCCAAAGACCACTTCACAATCATTTCCATAAGAGCCGGCATTCATATGTGCGCATACAAATTAGTATGAAAAGATAAAAAAAAACCTTTAATAAGCTTAAATTTTGCATTATAATATCATGCATGTGCTACCCCGAAATATGCATATAAATATATATGCTAAGTATATCTAATTCTAGACCGGTTACTTTGCTTAACGAAAGACTGGTTTAGGAAACACTCAAATCCTAATAAAATATAAAAAGAAACAAAAAAATATAAATAACTAAAATTTACATATGAAATAATGCACATGAAACTGAAATCGAAACTGAAAACCGAAATCCAAAACGCGTTTTTGTTATTCAAATTTTTGTTTTTGTTGGGATAATACAAAACTGGTTAGTAAGTCAGTGGGTAGCGCACACAAATTGGGTTGATTGTGGACTATACCTGTAGTTGTTGTATGTGCACATATCTATGGATATAGCTAAAGCTGTTGAAGCGTCTTGAGTCTTGGGTCTGTTGCCAGGTAGAAGAGACTGTTGCCAAACTGATCTTGTGCATTATAATAGCATTTTTATGGCTGCTGCTACTCACGATTAGCATCACAATAATCAAAATGATGAAATGTATTTATCATGTTTCTGTTTTTCATTTGGTTTTTTTTTTTGTTTTACTTTATTTTTTATTAGGTATTTTTAAATATACACATACAAATTAACGTAAAACTACAAAAATGAGTATATAAACACAAGTTTTGTTTTGTTGCTGTTGTTGCAGTTTTGTTGTGTTGTTGTCTTTTTTGTAAATTTTGTGTTTTCATATTTTGTTTTTTTGTTTGTTTTAATTGGTTTTGTTTTGTTTTTTGTTTTTGTTTTTCAATAACGTAACACAGCAGACTTGGCCGTTAGCGCGTTTTTGTAGCGTTTAAAAACGCGGCACAGTCAATAATAAAAGTACAATATAAAAAAGTCTTGAGTATATTGAAATAATAAAAGTCGAGTAGTTTAGGTGACTGTAGGAATTTGGATTGGGGCTGCTTGTATGCTAACACGCTCTCTCTCTCTTTCGCTCTCTCACTCTTTCGCACGCTGACTTAGAAGAAACCATCGCCGGTGGGATCGTTGACCCAGGGGTAGTTGTTGGGGCATCGGACGCAGGTCTGCAGATTGATGGTCTCCCCGGGAACCTCCTTGGATGTCAGCTTGCAGGTATTGGGCACCCAGCAGGCGGGCTTGCCCTCGACCACGCACTTCTCCCTCCAGGGCTCGAAGTTCTTGACCTCGCTGATGGTGCGCGGATTTTGCATCCACTGTATCACCTGGGTCATGGTCACAAAGTAGACATCATTGTGATTGGCAAGGATCTCATCGATCCAGTAGAGGAAGGCGTCGAGGAACTCGGGATTGTTCTTCAGCCAGGCAGCGTGGAAGTACAAGCCGAGTGGAGCACGATTCTGATCGTAATGGCGATCGAAATTGTGATTCAGGAAATTGTAGAACTGATCGCCCGTCAGGATGTTCGAGCAGGAGTCCACCATGGCACAGCCGGGCAGGTACTCATCGTTGGCGGGATCCTCGCGACGATCCAGCTCGTTCATCACCATCTCCCACACTGCGTGCGATCTCGTCGGGCAGCTCTGCAGATTGCCGTGGCAACGGTGGGGCATACGGAAGTACATGGTGTAGGGCCAGAGTGGAGGATTCGACAGGGGCGCGGTGATGGTGGAGTCGTAGAGGAACGCCTGCTCCTCCATCATGGTGAACTGATTGTTGCCGCCCACACGCAGATACGGCGCACGCACACCCACAACCGAATTGTCCGTAATGTTGGCGTACTTCTCAATGATGATCCTCATGCCGGCCATTTCCTTGGCCCAGTCATCGACCGTCGCATTCGACCAGAAGCGCTCCTCGTCGTTGTGCGTGATCGAGTGCACCGCGATCTCGTGTCCCTTACGCGATGTCTCCTGCACGGCGGAGTAGTTGGTGTACTTGTGCGAGATGAAATAGGTGGCCTTGATGTCGCAGCCATTGGGATTCTTGCGACCCTTGAACATCTCCTTGTACAGCTCGATGTTGTTGTTGTTGATCGCATCGTCGAACGTTATTGTTATCATCATGGGCACATCCTTGGCGGGCAAATCGCCGGGTATCGAGGTGCCGTCCTCCGAGCAGAAGCAATCGGGCAGCACGCACACCGCAGGATCGCAAGGAGGAGCGCGATTCGGATCGTTGTCAATGTCTAAAAAAACCAATAAAAATGCGAGCATAAAGGAAAATGTGAAATCTGATATAAGCTGAAAATTTTATTTGTTATCTGTTTAAATTTAACAAAAAGAATATGTAAAATTTTATTATAAATTCACAAAAAATGCAATTATTCAATCATTCGTTTGCATCATTCTGTTTTTTTTTTTCTTCTCTCAGGGAATTTGTGTATTGACCAACAATTTATATTCTGTTTGCGGTGTTTCAATAAAGTTCAATCAACTTTATGGAAAAAATATTTCAAACAATTAGCTAACTGTACATGGGGCGTCAGCCAGTTCAACGAACTGCGGCGGGCCTGGAAAACCAATCACAAATCAGCCGGGCGTCGGGAAAACCGCCGTCGCCAAAACGCAAAGTGAATGGAAAATGTCTGCACAATTTCAGTATCTCATATACATGTGCATATACATAAATATTTTTATTAGTTTTTTTTTCTTTTAATCTATTTTTTGTTTTAGGCCCAGTCGTTGTCAATCAAGCGAAGCGCTTGTCTTGGCAACTGCTTTGGCATGCAGCTAACGTTCACCTGGGCAGAGGGTCTCAATGGTTAATCTATGCGCCTCTATCTCTATCCTTTTCTTTTTCAATCATGGCCAGCACACGCCCACGTGTTTGCCATTCATTAGCGGCCCTATGCAAATTAAACACATTATTTGTAAGCCTTGCACTTGCATGGATCATGGAGCAGTAGCTCATCATCATAAATCAACTGCGAAAGTTTGCAAAGAAAGAAACTCTTTAGCGTAATTGTTTTAATTTTTTTTGCTTTTTGGCCAAAGTGAAATGCCAAACGCGACACGCAAAGGCCAACCAAATTAAATAAAAATAAAAGAAAACAATTTTTGTGTCTTTTCGTTTTTCACTTTTGGTTTTATGTTTTTGTTTGTTAATTTTTGTTCGTATCCGAATCGGTTTTTTTTTTTGGCAAGTAGGTCGCACCCGGCTTTTGTCATCGCCTGACCTTTTATCACGCTGCCTGTGTGCCTCCCCCTCCAGCCCCTCTCCCTGCTTCACTCTCACCTGCCTGACACTGCTAGGCATTTCATGTTGCCAATAATCTGTCGTTAAAGCCAAGTGTTATGTCATCGAACATCGAACCGGTTGTGCAGCGCAGACTCTGAATATTCCCTGGCATTTAAGCGACTTTAGGGCTTGTGTTAACTCTTCAAGCAATTTCTTTGTCCGCCTCTCGTTTAGCTCAGTTATGTGAGTTGCTTGTTTTTCTTTCCCTTCTCTCTTATGTTCGCTTTGTTTTTAGCCAGCAGTAAGCTGGCTTATTGAACGTCTTACATTTCGTTCAAGAGGATGTTCCGAGCCAGACCGATTACGTGATAAAGTCGGCCAAGTGGCATATGGAATTACAAGTGGACTATTACGGATCTTATTATTGTAATGGCACTCACTGAATCAACAAGTATTTGAAACTGTTAAGAAAACCAATTTTAGATACTCTGTAAATAGCGCTTAACTTTAATAGATACAAACTATTATAAATGAAGCTGTATATCAATTCTCATTGTCTCTCAAACTACATTAAGTAAATTCTTTATTATTTCTTTAATGTTTTTTTTCTGCTTAGCTATCAAAGCGAAACAATCGTCACTTAACACACCTAATTGACTTCGCTTTGCTGCACATTTTTGATTTGTGGCTTTATAATCGCAGCCAACTTTAGATGGTTGCCATTTGAATTGGCCCATAGAGCGGCTTCCTTATTGCCAGAGCTGGAGTGCTTGCCTTGGAGGCGAGCAACAAGTGCCTGCATAATTCAATTTCAATTTTAAATTCAATTGTTTACAACTTAATGCTTCGTTGCGCATTTGAAATGTTGCTGCCATCGCCATCGCCAGCGGCTGCAAAACGTGCCAATTTTCGCATTAGCCAAGACACGATCGGCCATCTGCGATCTACGATCTACGAAGAGGGCTTAGAATTGGCTGGCCATAGCAATAGCTGGCAATGGCCATTTATTTCTCGACTATTGTTTGGCATTTGATTTGCTCATTAAAGCACATTTATATGCGGGCGCCTCTTGAGAAATGTCGGCATCGTGTTTTGCAAATTATTAATGTAAACCCAATGAACAAAAAAAAAATAAATAAATAAATAAATAAAACAAAACTAAAGCAAAAGCAAGGGCTAGAGCAAAAAAGTTAAGCCAAGCACAAAGAAAGACTCCACTTTGTTGTTATTTAAAATTAGTTGTGGTTTTTACGCTGGCTGCCATTATAAAGATATAATAATAAATAAATAAATAAATAGATGGCAAGTTGTTGTTGTCGGCTTTTTGCAATTGCTAAAAATACAACGTTTTAAGCCGATTATGTAAGCCTAATTTACACATGAATCGAACGGGCTTCGAAACGCCTTTTGACTGCCTTTCGGTAGCTGAGAGACGCACGGAGAGGGGGGGATTTGCTTTGATTTTATTTCTTTTAAGTCCAAGGTTAAAATTAATTATTGATTTATTTAACATTTAGATATTGCATGCGAGATGTGTGTGACTTAAGCATGGGCTAATACTCGTACCACTTACGAATGTATCCATATACATATATATGCATGTATTATCTGCCAGTATAGTTGATGATGCAAAATGCACGACCCAACCCAGTTTTTTTTCTTTGATGAGATCAGCTTAAATTAAGTTTCTTTGACATTTGCTTCCATTTCACACTTGACATTTCCATCAAAAATTAAAAAAAACCCAAACTTATATATGTAAATATATAATAAAAAAGCTGCACGGAAATCAAATCTTTTTCAATGGGCTTACGATCTCTCCCTCTGAAGGGCTTTGGGAAACCGGTCTAGACTTGGTGCAACACCTGCATTGCACGTAGGCGGCTCCCTCCATCTCCTACCCTGCCACTGTCAGACACTTGTGTGTTGCATAGTTTATTTCTATTCATTTTCACAGATTTTCAGAGTAGTTCCAACTCCAAAAGTAATGTTAAATGCCGTCGACCGGTTTTAAGGTGCGACTCTGACTGGGGCAGGCTTTAATCCGACGAGCTCAACTCAAAGAAATTGACGCGGCTTACAAAATGTAAGCCACTAGAAATGTGTGTTTTTTGTTGTTTTTTGTTTTTTCTAGACAGGTGATGGGGTAATATCGGCTTTAAAGCCAATCCTATGCAATACTGACAGTTTGTTTCTTGAGTCTTGCTGAATCATTGCAGTCAAATTTGACAAAATTGATGTGGCACAAATGAGTACCCAATGAGTACCCAACGGACTTAAATCCCAGTTAAGCGTATTTTTTTATTAGAAAAGATTTTGTTTTTACAAATGTCTTATACTCTATTTAATAGAGATAATTGTTTATGTTCATGCTATAGTGTATCCCTTCAATTCACTTTTTATGGCAACAATTTATTTGTAAAATATAATACAAATATCTCATCAATATCCCCTGCTCCCTTAACTAAAATTCCCCCAGCATTGTTGTACTTACCGCAAGTGTTCTCATCGGAGCCATCTGAACAATCCTTCTCGCCGTTGCAGAAGAGGCCGCGTTCAATGCAGTTGCCATCGCCGCAGGCAAGGAAACCATCCTGGCAGAGAGGCTCGTCCGTGTGCAGCAGAGGCTTCACACGACGCTCCTTGTTCTTGCTCTTGCAGTTCTTCACCGACTCCTTCCAGTCGCAGGTCTGCTTCTCAATATCGAAGTACAGACCAGCTGGGCAGCGAATAGCTTGCAGGCCCTGCAAATCAGAAGAGCAGAAGAAGAAGAACCATAACGGTTAGTAAGCCGTCAGGAACTCAGCGAGGCTAAGGCTAATTTACCGATGAGGTGCACTGAATGACATCGCGACAATTGTCGCCTTCGCCGGCTACCAGGCGGAACCATTCGCCGGCATCTTTGTCCTTGCACAGCTCCTTCTCAAAGGATTCCTCCTTCTTGGGCTCCTCAGTTGTCGCCTGTCGCTTGACACGCACTTCTTCAGCATTGGCTGCAAGTGATAGACAAAAAAATCTAAATAACAATCCAAAAAAAACACAAAATCAACCATAAAAAAATTCTAACATTTTCAGCAGTCAGGAGATCAAAAAAATATGAAACACTTTTACAATAATTTAAAAAAAAAATTTATGTCTTTAGGCCAGTTAAAAAATTACAAAAAAATAAATCAGCCCAGTGCTTGGCTATTTTATTTGATTAAAGTAATTGCAAAACCGGAAGAATTTCAGCTCATATCACAGTGCATTTGGTATTGCAAATGTGGGTTGGAACGCGTCGTTTGGCTTCCACTTCCTGCTATTTAAAAAAAACTATATACATATGTATAAAAAAAAAGCACCGACATGGATACAGACATAGACATATGTTGATGTAGACTGGAGCTAACGGCATGTCGTCTAGCTGGTTGTGCCTCTTGGGGTTGGCCAAAAACACGTTTGCCATTATGAAATGCGATGTCACCAATACCAATGCAAAGAACACACTATATAGACAGACTTTATAAGCTAGTTCCAAAAATAAAGAGAAATACTTGTTGCGCTTGGCTATAACTTTGACATTTCGCAGTCACACACAGTTGGCAACAGTTGCGTCCAGTGAAAGAAACAGTTGCCATATTTGCATAACTGTTAACGGTTAATTGACAGTCGGACCGACACCGCAGGGCATATTATGTATGTGTACATTCATATTAACATACGTATTGCATGTTTTTTTCATACATACATATATCACACTTTGATCGATGGCCTGTCAAAGTCAACAAATGCATTCCACAAATGTTGAATGTCGATCTCGACTTGACTCGAATCAAAGATACATTTACAGTCGAATTGAATGCCGCTTTATGTTTGATCTCAGGATCTGAAGACCCTACAGAAATGAAAGTTGTTTTGCGAGTACATCAAGTTGTTGATGTTGTTGCTGTTGCTGTTGTCGTTGGTTGTTGCTTGTTCGTTACGCGTCCTTTTTTGCATAATCAAGGTTACAACCAGGCTGCAATTGCAATTTAGACAGCTTTCAGTTTTTTGAAGGCCAGTTGTTTTTTATGACTATTTTTTTTTTTTTTTAATTGACTGACAATTTCCGCCGCATACATGCAAATTACAAGGCAGGCAATTAAAAAAAACCTACAGCTACAACTAACAATTTTGGTTCTGTTTTAATATGTGTACTTAATAGTAAATAAATTTTTGAAAATCGCTTGCTTACCTGCGCCAATGGCCGCCAAAGCCAAAACGGCAAAAACCACAAACAGTTTTGCCATTTTGTCTAACCTCTGGAGTTTTTAAAAAAACACACGCACAGTTTCAACTATTTGTCTGCAGTTTCTTGTACGTTTTCTATATATATATTTTTTGTGATCACTATGTTTATGAAAAACACTCGACTTGAGATCAGCTAGAGCAGCGGCAGCAGTTTTGTCCTTCCGTTCGCTATCAAAGCTCCATTTACACTGTTTGCTACGTTGTCGCGCACAATTTCTCGAAGCTGACGCCAAAGCCCAAAAACCAACTCAAATTTGCTTCTTTTATTACACGCGGCGGGCGAGCGGCGACGTTGGCGACGTCGGCGACTCTCTTGCTGTCGATCAGCAGCTTGGGCTTGGATGCGTGGTGAGTTTTGAAAAGCGTTGGCAAGCTTTTTTACAGTTAAATTAACACGACAGGGGCAACAACGCGTTCCACACTAGTCGAGAGCTTTTTTGAACGGCTGTCGATGTTCGGTTGCACAAGTGCCGTTTAAAATGCGCTCGTGACTTGACTGTCGCCCACAAAAGAGAGAAGTGCGGCACGTACGCGCCACTCTTTTATATGCAAAATGCCAGCCAGTTAAGGGGTATTAGTGTGCCAGCGCCGCCCGTGGTGAGTATAGCGCCTGCAGCGTGTGGAACGCAGGTATATATGTGTGCGTGTGTGTGGATAGCATTCGCATTTGTCGCTGCTGCCCACTCGCTGCGGCATATTAAATTCTTGGTTTTAAGACCTAAGCTTTGGTCGCTTCGCTGGCAAATTCCAGAATGTCATATCTGGGCGTGCCCTCATTAATATATATATATATACACCGTTATTTTTGGTGACATTTGATATTCATTTACAAAAAAAAGATAGTTTATCATCAAAATAAAAAAAATTAATTTGTTTTGATTTCAAAATAAAAATTCATATCTGTATTACTATTATATTAACAAGATCATGAATCTAAAATTGACCGTCGCCTTGCAGCATTTCTTTCCATGTGTCCAACTATCGTCTCTGGCATCTTTGTCGTTCCAATTAAAATCAGTTTTTTTTTAGCTGCGACCTTGATCAGTTTAAAGCCAAATTAAAAACAATAATGGCCCATAGACGGCGGTTGCTAAACGGACAGAGAGGCGTCTAAAGGCGTGACGAACTGCCAACGTCGCCGCTTCAACTTTAAAGTGTGCCAAAGAGTTTTTTTTGCTGTTTTTTTTTTTGTTTTTTTTTTTTTTATACTGCAGCTTGTCATTCGCAGTCGTTTGCGAGAGACCTTTTTGAGCTGTCATTGTCTATTTCAAGTTTCTTAGTTTTTTCTTCTTCATCTTTGAATGTTTTTTTTGTGCCACACTTGACATTTGCAAAGAGGAGCAAAAAGTCAACCAACACGTTGTTGACTAGCGCTTGGATTTACATATAAAATTAAATATCGAATTAGTTTTTGGCTGCCCGGTTTCCGCTTCAGCGAATCAGCAAATTTCAGCTTGACGAAATTTACGTCAATTGCGGAACCAGTTTTCGATTTTCATTTAAATGTGATAAACTGTTTCAACAGAAACACCTACAAATCTTTAAATTTCAAGCGAAAAGCCGCATACAAATTGCAGCACTTAAACTCAACTTGAACCAAAAGCATTTAACACCCAAATTGCTCCTTGGAGCACTTTTGACCATCTATCATGTGGCTAACTTGTGTTTTGTCATGCTTGGGGTAAATACATTTACTTACTATATACATATAACAAAGTGCTATTCTGTGCCAGGATGCAAAAACAAGAAAATATATTTATGGCTGTTTGCCTTTTGTTGTCTTAAGCTGTTAGTCTTGCGGTCTGTTGCTTTGTCTCAAAAACCGCAAATCGATAGTGTAAATATTTTATGTTTTAAATATACTACACAAGCAACACTCTTTATTGGGAAGTTCATCAGCTTTGCTACCCCAGATAGCCAGCTCGTTTGGGTGGGTTGCTAATGATTGTTTGGTCTACATACATAGGTATCTTTTCATCAGACTTAATTAAAATCAGGTTATCACCCTGCCTGTCGACCCTATAATGTTAATAGGTATGAAGTCTGTGAGCATCATCTACAACATTAAATAAATTTAAATTAATTTTTAAGGATAATTGGTAATATAAAAAAATATAATTATATAAAATATATGTATCTTAAAAATATTTAATCTGCCAGGTATAATTTAATGATAATTTATTTTTAACATATATATTTTCACTTTCGATAAAAATACATGAAGATATACAAAAGCTTGGTTAGCTTTATTAAAATACAATAGATGGCGTTAAATGTAAAGCTCTCTTAACTGACGCAGCGATTTAAAATTAATTTATAAAACATTTCTTACAAACAATTTCTTTTATTTGATTTCTTCACTTTGTGCGCCACTCCACCTGCTTATGGCTAATATAATATTAAATCTTTCGTCTCTTTCTTGGCAACACCCTGAGTCCAAGAGCCCATATTCAATTATATTCCAATTATATTTCAATTATAGACTTTTTGCTGTGAAAACTAAAAAGTTGTGTCCTTGGCAAAGTCTTAAGCCATAAAATGTTATGGCTTGGCAATTTAAACATATTTATATATATATACTTCTACTTTCCTACAAGAACTCGAGAATGTATGTTTATATGTAGGTATATTTAGTGCCAGCTGAGCGGAGCGAACAAATTGCTTCGATGACCTTATGTATGCATAAATATTGCAACTGCTTTGGCTCTTGCTAGTTGCCAGTTGCCAGTTTCAAGAGCAAGGCAAGGTCCTTGATGTAGCAGAAAACTATTTGCTAACTGTAAGGACAAAAGCCAGCATGCAATAAAAGCTTCGCCGTTCACCACCTGTCCGTCCCCCAGGGCGTCACCTAACCTAACGCTCTGCTGGTCAACAGGTTGAGGCTATAACATTATTTTCCTACTTTTTTTTTGCTTGCAGCGAGCTTTTTTCTCGTTTTCGGCAGCCATGAAAATTCAATTAGCAGCAGAGGCGCTAATTGATGGCGCATTGAAAAGCTTTCCACTTGTTGAGAAAACCCACTAAAAACGCCACGACCTCACGTGCCACGTTTCTGAGCGAAACGGAAAGCTCAAGCTCAGCGCACGTGCCGTGTGTGGCGAAAGCACAACAAACACAAACACACAAATACAAATACAAACACGAGCTCCTCGCCAGAAATGAGCTTTACACGAGCCTCGAACACGCACTTGAATTTCAAATGGCGACAACAGTTTGTTGCTTAGCCTGCACGTTAACGGACGTCTGCAACGCGGAGCCAGCGCGAAGAAAGTAACGGTTTCCGTTTCAGTTAATCCTTCCGTCTGTCGCTGCGTCAGTTCTTTAGGCAACGGTCAGTCGCGGAACGAGCCAGGACGCGACGGGCCAGACAGGAGTCGGAGCTGAAGTCGCAGTCAGCACCATAAAAAAAAAAATAAAAAATAATAACGCAGAAAGCGAAACAACAACAACAACAGTGAACACAAAATGAAGTTTCTGAGAATTTCAGTTGCGTGAAGTAAAGTGAAGTTGAATAAAGTAATGTAATGCGGAGAATTTGTGCATATATATTTTTTTGAATACAAGATAATGCCTTTAAGCCGAAGTTATGCAGAACCCAAATAAACAGGCAAGAGGATTAAGAGAGCGGGAACGGAAATAAACAATAATGGACGCTCGGAAATTGAAAATTGAAATGTATAGAGAAGTTATAATTATTGCAATTATGGCCAGATTATAAGCGACATTTGCAATTCAATTAAACTTTTGATTGAATCTGAAGTTGTCAAATACCAATACTCCATAAATTTATAAACTTTTCAGTTAGAATCTGAAAGAAGCAGAGAATTGCTAACGAGCAGCACCAATTGGTAGCTGGCCTAGTCATAAACAGCTGTCCGTTAAGGCCTTGGCTAAGGTCTGCGTATTCCCATAGGCTAGGTAAACAAGCAGTTAAAACGTGACTTTAGTCAGGCGATTGTCCGGCCTACGCAGGCTTATCTGACCAACACACGGGAAGCAACAGCAACAGCAGCTGCGGACTGGGCAGGACAGACGGATGGGTTCGTCCCGACAGAACTGGCAATTTACCCAAAATCGTGTAACCAATTGCTAAGTGGTTTACCAGCTGAGACATGTAATCAACGGGACCATCAACCATTTAGGGGGAGCGTGTATCGTGACTAAGTTTTGGGCCCATATTAGGGCATGTCACAAGGAGCACAAGGTCAGAGGCGAACTGACCTGCGGCCAGCTAAAAAATGTATTCTTTTGGGTCGCCTAAAAATGTCAAATGGGGCAATTGTCGTAGATTAGCTGGAGGAATATTGTAGCACACATATAGTGGCAGCAAAGTTTCAATTAGTGTAAGAATTTAATTTAAAACAGGAATTAAAAAAGCGAGTTTTTTTGACATAGAATATAAAAACCAGAAACCACAAAATTGATTTTCAATGGTGTTATTGAGTTTGAAACGGCTAACGGCTAGCGTAAAAGTTTCTTTGCTCAAAAACCATACTCCAAATTTTAAATTTTTGAACACAGGGCTTATTTTTAAAAACCAACTTCAATGTAAACTTTTTACGCTTATTTCAATGTTTGAAAATTCTTAAAAAAATTTTTTTGTGAATAGTATGTTAGGAAATGAAAAATGTTTGAAGAATATTCATGAGCGTACTGTTTGAATTTCAAGAAAAAACCATTACACAATTTCTTCTCGTATTGTTTTCCATTAAATAATAAATTAATGTTTATTTAGTTAGATTTACTCTTCTTTTATTAAATAATAAATATGAATTTATTTACTTTGAATAAGAATACATTCTAGACCTAGACAGATAGAAAGCCTATCCAAGTTTCTACTGAAAGGTAACAGATACTGCTTTGTATAATTAAAAAAATATATACTTAATTGAAGATTCAACAATTGACATTCAAGTAGCTTGTCTTAAGCTATCTATAAGCCTATAAAACTAAAGAAAATAACCGGTAAAAGACTTTTGGCTTAGTTCCGTACGCGCTTTAGGCGTATTGCCGAGGGATATTCGCTGCATGTAAACCAAGGCTATATGCATTTCAAATGGCCAACGTTCTCACAATGCAGGCAAACGTAAACAAAAGAGGCGTGTCCAAAAGAAAAGCAACAACAACAACAGTGGAAATGGCAAAAAACGGAGACAACAAAAGAGCCAAAAAAAAAAAACAACACACACAAACACAAAATAAAACACAAGGGCCGCTGGGCGGGGCCGAGGTGGGACCTAGTTGAAAACCGTTAGGGCTGGCAGGCACACCGAATGCATGACGTCATAAAGCATATTAAATAAGCTTATACGCGCACTGCACACTGCATACTTTCAGGCATGTGAGCTGCTGCCGCTGCTGTTGCTGTTTCTGTTGCTGCTGTTGCTGTTGCTGATGTTGCCTGAGCAGGCAAATGGCGACACTGAAAAGCCATTAACAAACGCCTAATGACGCACTCGAGACACGGACAAGGGCGTCGTTTGGGTAGGGGTTTATTACATTGTTATGGTGTGTGTTGGGTTAGTCAGGCTGATAATGGGGTAACAATTAAATGGACATGCGGGAGTCCCAAGCGCACTTCAACCTGAACCCCGGCCCCTTTTGCCCGCTCTCTATCCAGCTGTCACGTCATGAAATTGAATTATTAAATATTTATCTAATGCAAGAAAAATCACATCATCTTTTGCGTTTCATATATAATGCCTAACAAAAGAGCAATTTATCAGCATCCCAAAAGTGTACTACAAAATGTGTGAAAAACAAAACAACAACTAAACAGCCACAACAACAACAACAACAATTGTAATAAACAGCAGAGCACACACGTGTAATTTGTCAAACAGCACACACACACACTGAGAGAAATAAAACGGTGTTTGCGTGTGTGTGCGTTTAAAAACGCGGGCGTTTTTTAACGCTTGTTCTCAAATAATGGAGTCAGGCAAAGGATTAAAGCGCTTAGCATG
This sequence comes from Drosophila micromelanica, assembly GCA_004143825.1. NCBI lineage: Eukaryota > Metazoa > Arthropoda > Insecta > Diptera > Drosophilidae > Drosophila > Drosophila micromelanica. The sequence continues at coordinate 40,219 of SCDY01000501.1, forward strand.
TTAAATGGGTAAGTGCCACAACACCCCCCACAGTGAGAGGAACGCTTTAGAGTGGACCCAAAACGCGTGATTCACACGTTTTCCTAATAAACCAATGAATATTATTGAGTTGACAATGTGTGCGTGTGCGGCCTGTATAAAGTCTCTCAAAGAGCACGTGTAACTTATGAAATATGCAGGCCAATACATATTTAAGCACACACTGGCAAGGAAGAAGAGCAAGAATGAAATGTGAGAGCGACGCGACTTTGTACGCGACAAAGCGGCGAGGGGGAGGGAGGATTATTGCCTGCGGGCAGCACTTTTATCTTGGCTGTTGTGTGTGTTTGTGTGCTGCATACCTTTTAGGCATATTTTTCATATCAAGGCTCCTGTGTGCGTTTTTATGTGCGTGTATGCGAAAGATTTGCCGTAGGGGCACGCGGTATGGGCCCTGCCCAGGTTTGGGCTGGGCCTTTCTTGACCTGATTCGGCAGCAATGACAAGCAATATCTTTACGACTCTGGAATATCGATACAAAATAAAGCTCTCCTCAGGGATCACACACTAATTGAAACGTGAGACAAACAACGTGACTGACAGCTACGCTAAAATGCTTTTAAATAAAAAATGTTTTAAGGCGGAAAACGCCGTCATACCCCCAAAACGAAATTGTACTTTTTTTGTTCAACTCGATTTGCAAATAAAAATTTATTTGCAAGCAGCTCATGTGAATAATGAAACGAAAATTATAATAATATAATTATAAATATATGTAACTTAAATAAACAAAGGGGACAAAAGCAAAGGTATTAAAAAGTTTAAGGAAAGTCCTTACATATTTACATACATAAATTGTATCCAAATGTCTGTTCTTGATGTAGTTAAAAATTAATATTCAATTTATATATGTCTTAAAAACAAAATGCTGTTTAATTAATATTAAAGAAAGCAGTAGTCGTCTTACAACTTATGTGGAATTATGAAAACTAACTCCGAAACTAAGCATAACTGCATAAAGTTGAATAAAAACATGGCCTAAAGTCATGAAAGCTGTTAGGAAGAACACACCTAACACAAAACTTTCACAAAATTAATTCAATCCAAGACTAAAGTTATTTTACGTTCTATTATAGCTACACAATTCCCAGTATTCTACATGTTTAGGCCCTATTAAACAGTGAGTTTTGATAGCAGCTCTAAATATTGTGAAATTATTAACAACGTTCATGCTTTTTCCATATAATTTTACCTGTGCTATTTGCAACTATCGATATATTCGAAGTAATACGCAGCTATGCTTGAATAAATTATGCTGCTGGTCCTCTGGTAGGCCTGTGCCCCAAAAATAACTGAAACAAAATCCTCGAAAAAATTCCAGCAAAACCGCAGGCAAAAATAGCAACCGAAAAATGTTGTTTGTTATTGTTGTTTTTGGTGCTCTTTACAGTAGCTCGCTGCACGGGCTTTGAGCCAGTAATTAAAAGCAAATCCATATTCATTTTGTGCTTTATACCCCCCCCCCCCCTCACTCCGTCCATGACATGGACAGTGAGGTGAGCAGCGCACGTAAGTATGCTATGGAAAAGTAAAAAGAATCCGGAACAGTGGGCAAAACAGAAGCAGAGTTGCACGAGTGCCAATGTGAAAAGCAGGTGCAGAGTGTATATGGCATGTCCTTTTGTGTGTGCGTGCGTGTGTGTTTACCAGAACAGAAAGGACAACGCTGCCTGAGCAGCAGATAAGCCACTAGCTCACTGACTGTTTGCCTGCCCGTCGCGCACGTGTATGTGTGTGTGTGTGTGCCTGTGTGCCTGTGTGCCAGGCTGCATGTTTGCTTAGCCGCCAACTGGAGCCTGGGTCTGTGGGTCTGGGAGCTGGGGACACGGGTCTGAGGTCTTGGGCTCTGGCTATGTCGGCCTATTTGCGGGCCTTCACTTTGCATGTTGCAAACAATTTGCCGCCATCGCGCCGAGCTCCGGCTGGCAGGCAGGCAGGACTATGTCGCGGCCGCCTTTTTCCAGCCATTTAGTGCCACCACAGCAAAAATGTTCGTGCGACTAATTTGTGAAAAAAATCAACAGCAACAACTATGGCAACAACAGCAAAAGCAACAGCAACTGGCACGAGACGTTAAAATCAACGGTCCGTGGGCCATTAAAACGGGGCCAACAAAATGCGCAGCTCGCTTATTGTTAATGAGAAATAAACATTAAAAAAAAGAAACAGCAACCAAAAGCCACAACAATAACAGCAGTGACAGCAAAAAAAACAACAACAATAATTATCTGCATATATAGTTGAGTGTGCGTGTGTGCTTGTGTGTATGTGTGAGTGCTGCAGAAGGTGTGACAACAAAAGCCAAAACGGATAAATTGACGGTAATCGTCAGCGCAATGCTAATAAAAAATTGTAAAATATTCAACAATTGAAAAAGCTTTTAAAGCCCGTTAACCCCACAAACAATACAATCGTGCTCAACTTTTTTATGCAATTGGCAGACGTATTGAACGCTCTCCAACACCTCCAATACAATTGGCGCCAGACACCGAAAAGTATACTACACATTTCACATGAAATTATCGCACTTCGGTTTTCCTTTTGTGCGTAGCAAACAGACGAAAAACGTGCTCAAAAAATAAAATGTATACGATGTACGTATATATAGAACAGAGCATATCAACTTGTGGGTGGCACTTGCTGAGAGCAGCCGTCGGCGGCAGTTTGCGTTAACCATATGGGAAATGAACGGATTTTAGCAATTGAATTGTTATGAAATTCTTTTGACAGCTTTGCATAAAGTGCGTGATATATTTTTAGATATTCATCATAAGTCAACATATACCAAAGTTCACAATATAATACTGCATAACAATATGGCTTACTTTGAATTCACGCTAAAATTGGAAATTTTATTTATAGTCTTAATAACAACAGTCAATGAACATTTTAAATTGTGCAAATTCAAACCCACACAACCTTTCATTGCAACATATTGAATCATAAATATAAATTCTCAATTTCAAATTTTGAAAAAACATTTGGTATATGTTTTTTTTCTAAATATAATATATCAAAAAAAAGTTTTTTTCAAAAATGCACATATTCATCATATATATTCATCTAATTAAAAAAAATTTGCCACCATGCCATCAAACATAAAAATTGGTTCAATTTTGACAAATTTCTGGTAGTTTGAAAATTTTTTTCCAATTTTGGCATGATTTTTGACAAAAAATTTGAATCAATTTTAAAGTTGTTTTTATATCATTTGTGACTAGTAAAAATCTATTAAAAATGCAAACTCGCAATTTTTTGAACAATTTTTTTTTTTTTTTTAAATAAACAATTAAAACAAAATTTTTTTTTGATTAAAATGAAAAATTATTACCAAAATGCTATCAAACATGAAAATCAGGTCTTTTTTGACTAAGTTATGGAAGTCTTAAATATGGGAACTGTGCTTCCGAGAACTTTCAAATATGTTTTATGTTTATACATTTTAATTAATATACATTTTTGAAGACAATTTTTTGGCCACACTAAGAAGTTTTGTAGGCCTAAATGTGCGGAACCGTTGCCATTACGCAGGGCAACAAGGTTTGTTTTCATATTCGAGTGAATTTGCTGAAAGCACATATTATACAAACCGGATGCGGGGCAATTCAGCCATAAACCGATTTTGCTGACTTGGCCAACAGTCTTTTGGATATTCAATGTCGCGCACGTGCCTCTGTCAACGTATCCTTTCATCCCACAAGCGTCCCCTTAACACACTGAGCACATCTGCAAGGACTAAGAAGCTTTTACGATTATAAATAGCGAACACTTAAAGCGTTGCTCCTGAATAGATAAGCAGGCCCATAAATTAGATAAGCAGAGCTAAACAAAAGTGGAGAAAGACGGAGACAGACCCGGAGAGACTAACGGTAATTACGTGCGCTCATAATTAGCATGCAGATTGCACAGCAGATGAAAACAAGTGAGATAACTTGGAATGAGAATGCGCGACTAGGCAATACTGTGTAGTGTAAATTGACGAAAAACACTATATTTTCTTAAATTACACAACACTGTTCAGTATTTTATAAAAAATATCAATTATATGAAGGTAGATCCAATTTAAGCAGATTGAACGGAGTAACGAGGTAAATGAGTGTGAGAGAGAGAGAGAGAGAGTGAGGGAGAAAGTGAGTATATTTTAAAATAATATCTATATCTTTATACTTGTACTTTATACCTTGAGTTCAAACATATCTCTAACTGCTAGACAAAAATACCCAGACTTAAATTTCTTAAACGTACATTCGCTTATAGAAAATCTTATCACGAGCTGCTTTTTTAATGCCACAACTTTTTGAAGACTTTTTATTAAGTTTAAAGTGATTACAGGGTACAAACAGCCGAAAGTTGTTGAAACTTTTCGTTGCGGCTCTGTTATGTCTCTTCAAACAAAATATATGCATAAGCATTATGGTCAAAAATTGCAAAATAATTGAAATAAATAAGCAACATTGTAGAAACAAGAACAAAACACTCTCTCACACACAAACACACGTACACACACACTCAGGAGCAACAAGCAGCAAAGAGCAAATAAACATTTCAATTATGTTGCTGCACGGAAACTTTTTGCGGCGGGTGTTTCAAAAACTTTGATAATTAAGCCTCTCGTACGCTTACTCGTAGATAGATTTAAAGAGAGAGAACCGGGGAAGAGAGGGAAAAGAGACAGGCGGAAAAAGACGCGCTTCGGTAATTAGTAGGCTAAAGTCTAAACAAAGCCAGCAAACTCAAAACAAATGAGCTTAAGCTACCATAACAATAACTGCAGAGAGGTTGGTGGGCGGACTTCCAGAAGAGCGCATTGAAAGGGGAACAATGGCAGCAGGCCATTTCCGGTAGACATATGTGCGCGCGCCAGTCGCCAGGGGGCGCCCGAGTGTGCGCTGTATGTTTGTGTGGGTGCAGCAACAGTTAGTTGCTTTGTTTGTCTGTTTGCCAGAACAACGACAACAACAGGGGCAACGACAACGACACGCTCATAAATTTTTAATTGAATTGTTTTTGTTTTTTTTCTGTGCCAGCGAAACTGCACAGGAAAACGCACTGATTGCCTGTCTATCTGGCCGTGTACGCCAGTATACTGTGGCACAATATATGGCTCACACACACATCTGGCGGGCAATTGCTTGGATTTGTTTGCCGTTTGCCTCGAGGGCAAATTGAGTTGTTTAACTTGCAATTGAGTAAACCTCGAGGCAGCGAGTTATTCGAGCCAGTGAAACCACATTAAATATTTATTATTGACTACACATTGGCTGTGAATTAAAATATCCTTCAGCTTTACCCGAATATGCTTCCTTCAAGTGCTTCATACCAATCGATACCAGTTTCAACGAATTGAAATTCGCTACACATCGAATAAAGTTACTTACTATATAATTGATGTAATTATTTTAGAATAAATGTGTCACGAAAATGTCTTCCAAATCAATGACAATTTTATTTGATTTTTGATTGAAATAATTATAAATGATTTTAAGTGTTGCTATTATTCGTTCAAATACGATATACATACATACATGCCTTAGCTAGGCAAATAGAAGAAATACGTTAGGTTCTTAAACCCCAAACTAGAATTTTTTTTTTTTGGAAATTAACTTTAATAAGAACACTTTAATACAGTAGCATTTGCAGCAGAATGTGATTAAGTTATTAGCTCACGTGCTGCGTAGCTGTCAAAGGAAATAATTGATCAAATATATTGATATATGTGTATACATAAATCAAGTATGTATGTCCCTAATATAGGCGACTACACTAAACATTGTTGTGGGCGTGTGTGACACGTGCTGACGCCCACGCTGTGCTTTTTGATTGCCACGTGAGATGCGTTTGTTTTTCTCTATTTCTTTTCTATATTTTTGTGTTGGCAGTTGGCAAAAGAGGGCGGCTTGGGCAATCGCTCATTAAACTGGAGCGGGTCAGCGAGTGCGCAACTGTGTCCAGTAATCGGGGTCATAAACGATATAGGCCGGCAAATGCGGTCAAAAAGCGAGGCCTCTCTCAAAAACTAAAATTAACATAATTTGCCTTTATAATTGCCCGCCATGCGACGAGCTGACGAGTTGAAGTTGAGAACGTGTTTGCTTGTGTCGGGTGTTGCTGGTTGCTGCTGGGTAATTTTGCATGCAAATAACTAGAAATTAGTGTAAGTGCTCACTGACATGCCACACCGTGGGCGACCAGACGACCAACTGGCAACTCGCCTGCTTCGGCTCCAAGGCGAGCAGCGGTGACAAGATAAACAGGACGATGGAAAAATAAAGTGGCAAACGCTTAGACTAACGTTGCATGTATATGTATATATATATGTGTGTGTGTGCTCTTAAAGAGCATACGGTAGGGGGAATGTGTGACTGTATCTCTAGCTGCTGTTCCGCACTTCATAAAACCCATTAAAATGCAATAAGCTCAGCAAACGCTTCAGCCGCGAATGCAGCCGACTAAGCCCAGATTAAAAATAGCGAATGCATGTAGAGAGAACACATAATATCTATATATGGAAATCGCATATATTACTTGTCTGTCTATCTTTATGCATATTTAACAATATGGTCGTTATATGTTTACTAAACTTAAGCTATATGAATAGCTGATATTGGATATATTGAATGAAAATTATGAGCGTAACTCATATGAATATTAACATGAAACTTTTTTGTTTTTCAAACTCATCAAAGAATAAACATTGTCGAGCAATGTTAATATTTACTACATACCATATAAATATATAATTTAATTTGATTTGTAATGGTCTAATTTATACCACACAGATTGAATTATCAAACGTGAGCCATGACAAATTAAATTGCTATTGATATAGCAGCAATTGCATAAGAAACTCAGTTTTCTCGCTATAAAAGACTTCGAGCTGCCAGCGTTAGTTAGTTCTTTCAATATGGCAAAGGATTATCGTTCCATTTCGGTGTTTGTGATTTTAGCAGTGGGCTTATTCCACGTGGCATACACGTTAGAAAATGTTCTCATTTCGCCATTTCTGCTAGCCGAAGGATTATCACAATTGTATTTGGGTGCCCAAGGAAACACCGCCAAAGAACTTGCTTCTGTGATAACGCATTTTAGCTTAAATAAAAGCATGGACATAGACGCGTACTTGGCCGATAGTCGTGAGGATATTAAGTCAACTGATGATATTATATTGAAATACGGTAATTGGATGTATGTGGCTGATGATGTGGAAATTTTGCCAAATTACGAGGAACTTTTGGGACGCACATTCAAAACTAAAATACAGCATGTGAATTTTAATGATCCCAATACAGTGTCTATGATCAATAACTTTGTAGAGCAACAAACAGATAACAAAATCACAAACTTGCTGGACAATGTTTCGGGTGATGATGCTTTTATTCTTGTTAGCGCAATTTATTTCAAGGGACTATGGAAACATCCGTTTGAAAAGCGTTACACTGCAAAGCGTGACTTCTATTTACTAAATGAAGGAGAACTCAGTAAAATTCAGGTTGACACGATGACCAGACTTGATTTCTATAGGAAAAGCTATATAGAAGAGTTGCAGGCACATGCCATAGAATTGCCATACAGTAACTCAAACATTTCGATGATTATTATTTTGCCCAAAGAAATAGATGGCGTCGTAGAACTAATCCAACAACTTCCCAATTTTGGTATCAATAATATTATGCAGAATTCGACTACAGAACTAATAAGTGTTTTCATTCCAAAGTTAAAGTTTGAATACAGCATCGTTCTAAACGATCTGCTCCAAAGCATCGCCGTTCAGGAAATATTTAATACGGCTAATTTCAAATCGATGACCAACTTTAATCGCAGATTACATATTTCTAAAATAATTCAAAAGAGCTTCATTGAGATTAATGAAGAGGGTACATCAGCACAAGCTATCCAACGTTAGTATTCATTTAAAACATATTTTCAATGCAAGCTTATCTCAAGTATTAAAATATTTCAGGCAAAACAGCGACGTCATACAGAGTGATAAATAACTTCGAAGCAAATCGTCCATTTGTATTTTTTATTAAAGATGATAAAAGAATCTACCTTTCCGGATATGTTCTCAATCCTTTATTAAAGTAGGAAGCTCCAACTTAATAATTTAACTAATTTCTGAATGCTTTTTTTGATGGAAAATAACCTTTTGACATGATTGAAATGATTGAAAATCAAGATAAAAATTACATCTAGGATATACAATTAGTTAAATATTATTTTTATATATTTTCTGATTTATGTAACAAATACTTCACAAGCAAGAGGGCATAACAAATAAATTACTATGGATTTATTCAACTTCATTTGTTTTGATCTGCCAACGTTAGTTAGCTCTTTATATATATGCTCAATCTCAACCCAAACTAAGACGAGGATATGAAGTTCGAGAATCGTGTGGAGATTAAAATACGGTAATCTAATTTACGTGGCTACCATACTTAAATACGTGAAATTAAATCCGGTGCATAGATCTTTTGCCAGCCATACACATTTCAATAAGCGGCTAATTAAATTAATAAATTAAACGCTTGAGAAAGAAAGTGCAAAACGCAGAGAGCAAACAACAATGTCGTGACGGTGACGAGTGCCGCCGATTAAAAGCCACAGAACAGACAAGCCAAATATGCTTATGCTCGCGCCATTAGCAAAATAAATGAGGACCACGCAACGGCTGCGGGACCGAGAGAGCACAAATTGGCCGATTCCCGAGCCGCATTGTTAACAGCGTTGCCACGCATATTAATTGCCTGTTTAAGCAAATTAAGGCCACAAAACAGCAGCACTTTTCCTCATTCTTTTTTCCTTTGGCCGCTTTTCGGGTTTGTACACAATTAATCTGCGGTACAAATGAGGATTCGTCGCTGACAACTGCAACTGCATGAATAATTAAGAGGCTCGCAAGCCCAAAAGCGACGAGAATTGAAAACAGTTGCACAACAGTTGCTCAACAGACAGTACAGATTAAGGATTTCTGAAATTATAGCTAGCACTTTCGATAGTTGCAATTTAACTGCATAGATAGCTTATCAAATACTCACAATAAGCCTTTATAATTTGTCACTGCTAATCTATATGTTGCTCAAATTGAAATGAAAATTATTTAACTCTTGGTTCAAACTCTGAACTGAGCGTAAAATTTCAGTTTTTCCATGCTGTTAATATTGTATTATTTTTCCTTTTTTTTCAAAAAAACATCAATAATATTACTAATATAACCTGCATAATAAATTTAAATCGTTTTACCCGTCAATTTGTCTTTTGAGTCCTAAGTTTCATTTCGTTTCATCAGCATAACAAACGGCTTTACTTCGGTTTCATTGTTTTTGCTACTTGAACTTGTCATAATTGGTACATTGAGAATAAAGGAATCACAGTTCAAAGTTCAATTAGCCTAAGATCTAAGCTATAATAGATAGAAATAGATCTATTTTTGCCAAGCAAGAGTGTATGAAAATCAAAGAAAATTTACAATTCTATCATTAAGAAATTGTAGAAATTGTATTAATATTTTATAATATTTTATAATAATATTTCCAATATAGAATATAATTTACAGTACGTTATTATCATGTGCAGTACTTATTATAAAAACGATAGTTATTTAAATAAATATCTGAAAGCTTCAACCTAATGCATAGAACTGCCAGGCGTGCTCATGGTCCCTTTCATTAGTCCTGGCCATGTAAAAGACATTGTAAAATTGTGCAGAGGGCCAGGCAACGAAAAGGGTCGCTATATACTGAGTCTGATTCTGACAATCAAGTATGCGCAAATTAAATTTCGAAAATGTGGAAGGGGCTGAGCGCCATAGGAAAATGACGACCACAAAAAATGCGATTTTCAATTAACCTTAGTCGAGGAATTTTGCACTTAAAGTGTTGCCACATGCCTCAAATTCGCAAATAGTTTCTCAAGGGCACACAGACTGATAGACACACACACACACACACATACAGCTGCAGCTGCAGTTGTGAATCTGAACACAAATACTAATGAAAAGTCAAACATCATCGAAGCGGCAACCTTGTTGAGCTCAAATGAAAACAATTAAAAGCGTCAGAGGCGTTGATGGGAGAAGGGCGTGGCAAACACTCTCGAACTTTTTGCGCAAAAGTTAAACTCACTTAATTGAATTGAATGCCAAATGATGTTCAGACTGATGACAAAGCGCACTCAAGTGCAATACGCAGTTGATGTTCCTGTTCTATTCAACAATATGGCAAATGGATAGTGTGTATGTGTTCGCTCGTTGCTTAGATTATGACCTGGTTACCACGCCATATTAGCGTGTCAAAATGACATCAACTTAAATCAACTTTTGGCCATTGTTTGTACCATAGACATGGCATAAAACGATAACAACAACGACGAAAGCTAAAGTCAAAGGTCTGTGTTAACAGTTGCACGGGGGCTTTTCAATATTTTATGATTCCCTTCAATTACATCAAAGATTCTTTTCGGCGCTGTTGAAAGTTGTGCGTAACTTTTATAGCTTGTCATTGAGTTCAATTCGACATGTTTGAGAATCACAGAGAAGGGCGTTTGCCTTAAAAACTTTTCAATGCATTAACCATTAATAAGGCATTTTTGATGTTTGTTTAAGAATTCCTAGAAAACAAATAATTTGTTATTTTTGCTATAACTGTAAATGCTGGTTAGAAGATACCCTCTAATAGTAATCAAAAATAATTAAAATAAAAATATAATAATAGCATTAAAATTAACAGCTAGTTTTGCCAAAAACGTAATGATTTTGTCAAAAATACAAATAAAATTAAATTAATTTGATTAATTTTATATTCAGTTTTAAAATAAATATTTTTGATGTTATATTTATATTTTCACTCAAAATGCGGATATATATATTCAAATGTAATATATAATATATTTACAAGCTACCCTCGCCAACTGTTGACTACCAGGCCAAAACTTGGCCTTTGTTTTTTATTACCTTACCGCACGAGACTGTGAAATGGCGTCTGGCTCAGCGCCTCCGCCAGGGACATAGTCGTGGCAACTTTAACACGTTGACATTTGGCTTATTGAGATAAAGGCCAGGGAGACGGAAGAGAGTCGACTTACGATCTATGGCGCTCGTTTAGCTAATGGGCAATGCATTAAATATAATATGCTTGTTATAAGCACATAGTTTCGATCATCGATAGGCCAAATGAAAATCAGCTAAGCAATAGCCCTTAAAGACCATTGACATTTGGACTGTATATTGAATTAAAAGCCAATTTATCGCCTGGAAAGGGAATACTTCTGCCTTAAAGTCTGCAACGGAAAACTTTTTGTTTGGCAACAGGCAACCAAAGTGTTGTTGTTGTTGTGGACATAAGTTTTTTTGGCAGGGCACAGAAGTCGCGCCGTGCCACGCATAGAAATTGGCTTGCCCCCAATTGAGAACATTGTTGTTATTGTTGTGGCCACAAAATGGTTGGCTCACAACAACACTTAAGTTTAAGTGACTACTCGAGAAATTTTGAGAGCGTACACAATAGCAGCAGCAGCAGCCGCAGCCGCAGCAACAGGGACTGAGGCTGAGGCAGAGTCGCCAAACTGCGTGACCGGAAAGTGTATGGCGTTTCCGGTTGACGCAGCCGCCAACGAATAAGTTGCGGCGATGCCAACAAAAGCGGCAACATCAGACGGAAGTTTGCCGCGTGAACAGCAACAACAATAACGACAATACAGCCACCAAAAGCTGCACGTGGATATGCCACTGGAAATTCGTTGAACTAAAATTCAATGCGACACCAAAATACTCTGATATCGTACATAAAAAGCCAATTAAACTTTGGGAAATGTTTTTAATAATGCAACGTTCTACTTCTTCTTTGGGACAGAGCTAAAAAGCTTCTATTATAATTGAACAATTTATTTTAATTATTTTTAAGTTCACCTTTTACTGAATTCTATATAAAATGAAGGAGTATAAAAAGTATTCAATTTAAGTTTGAATTTCAGCACTAAATTGTTTAAAAATATAATATCGTAACTTTAAAAAAGTAAAGTTAGCTGAAAAATTCAGACAAAAACTTTATTCAGTTAGTTGCACCTTTTTATCAAAGCAGGTGCTACAATAAGTTTCGAAACAAAACAAGGAGTCAAGTAAAAATTCGCAACGCTTTCGAGGTCCTTCAAGCGACATCGGTATCTGACTAACCGAACGACAAAAGGCAATGGCTGCCAATGTCACGTTTCGACCATAAAATGTGTTAAAATGTTAATACGAACCAGCACACAGTGGCAACAACAACACAGCAACAATGGCAACATCAACTGCAGAAACCCTAAAAAGGAAGGAAAGGAACAAAAGCCGCAAACGGGTCAACTACATGTATTGGACGCTTTTTTGACCTTCGCCGTCATTTCCCGTTGGGCATGCAAATTTCAAGCCAGAAAACTGTGCCTTTATATTGAGTTCATACTTGCTTAAAGGCAAAAACTTTTCCATAAGGCAAACCAGGTAAAAAGGTAGCCAGTAGCCAGCTAAGGAAAAAAAAGTTAAGTTAATTGCTTTTGCATAAATCCGCCGTCAAAAAGCAGCTGCGCCATTTGCCAGTCCAGCGCCACCGAAGAAAACCCAGCAACAGCTCAAAAGAGGACTAAAAAAATATGAAGAGATGAAAGAAGAAACTGCCACGCGGAGGCTGCCTGCCAGTTGAATTGCTGCTCAATTGTGCGGAAAAAATATTTCCATTGGCTGATTTGCATGGAAAAAAGGCTACGAGGATGTGAAGGTAAAGTGCCTTCTAAAAGCCATATAAAAGTGAGACGCATTGTTAATTTTGAAGCCCAAAGGAAAAATGTGTGTTAACTTTTATTAGATGCATTCGTTTTCAATTCATTTCAATATAAGTCTCAGTAACAATTCAGCATTTGAATACAATTTTCCGTTTCCAAGTTTTTCATTCTCTAACCCAATATACTCTTTTCACTTCGTGAACGAGTATAAGAAATGGTAATTCAACCCAATTAAGATTGGGCGACGGCATCTGAAGCTTTCTTATACTTATACCAGATAATCACAAAGAAATCTGTTTGATGTTTAAGCTTCCGCTGACGGAATAAAATATGCTAAAACCAAAACAAGATAAACATATTCAAGTTTTCATTGGACATTTTGCAAATGTGTGAGATGCTTTGTGGGTATTTAAAGAGCTTTGAGAGTTTAAAATGTGTTGAAATAATTAGTGGTTTGGGGTTTCATCTAACTCATTCTTTTTACGAGCTAGGCCATAAACAAATGAGGGTTTGCGGTGGGCATTATGATTACTAATTGAAGTCCACTGGGAGCTCTTAGACCTGGGCGAAGTATGCTCTTAGGTCAACGTCCGATTTGATTAGGTTCACCCAACTTAAATTGACAAACTAGGGTAAGAGCTAAACAAGCAAACTAGTTCCCATAGGACACGTTATTAGCTGCCTTAAAGTGCGCTGGTTCGGCATACGAATTCACTGAACTTTCTTTTAAAGTAACATGCAGGTATGTTACCTTAGAGTACACGCCGTTTCCTAATGAACTACAGCGAATAATTTTATGGGAGGTAAACGACTTGGCTGCCCGCTTAAGTATGCAATAATAATTTACACATGAAACGCAGTGCGCCAACAAATAGCAGAAAAAATGCGGTATGTACTATAAAATACCCTTTATATAAATATGAAAAAAAATTAAATAATTTTTGATATGCGAATCATTTTAATTTTTATCGTCAGCTTTGCTTTTACTTCAGCAAAAATTAATAAAAAAAAAAAAAATTTTTATTTATTTTATTTAATCAGCTCAGCTTAAAAAAAAAACAATTAACATATCTCAACTGTAGACGCATGAATTGATTGTAAGCCCGAAAAAATCAATCAAGGTTCATTTAGTTATGTTAAACTTGACTCAACGATTTAATTGTTTAAATTTAAATTTAAATTAATTCAGTATACCCTTAACAGAGCCTGCACATAGGGCATAAGAAGCACATTGTTTGCAAGACGGGCTACATAAATAATTTACTTAAACACGTGTGTCTGCGTGTGATTGTGCCTACAGGTGTGTGTGTGTGTGTTTGTCTGTGTTAGTGCACCTATATATTTGTTGTGGCCACTTTGACTAAATGGCGTGTAATAAAATTTCAATTGCTTCGTCTGGTTGCCTTTATTTGGGTCCTTCCTAGAGGATAGCAAAGCCAGAGACCTTATCACGTGTGCGATTTAATTAGGAGAAGGCCAGCCAAATCACGCAGCCAGACGGGCATGAGAAATGAGGTAAATGTCCTTGTCTGCAAAGTTAATTATGCATAATTGCTGCTTATTAAAATTAATTTGGGGAATCCGACAGACAAGAACATCGCTATTGCCCAGCTGTCAATATTGTACAGAGGAGCGTGCAGGAGTTGCAGGACATCGTGCTAGCCGTATTGCGATGTCCTTGCACTCGCGCAGATACACACACATACACACACGTGCTTTTCTGTGCCCCTGACCTTTGACATTAGCGAACGGGGAACTGGAACCGAAATGAACTGGCCTCGGGCAACAAATTTGCTTATAATTCAAATACATGCCGAAAAAGAGAAGAAAAGAAAAAAAAACACAAATTACAAATACATGAAAGAAGAACAAAAACTAAATAAAAAAGATGTGTGACGAGCGGCAAGAAAACACGTTAAGCAAACACGATAACGATACTATATACTAGTACATATTCAGATATGTCTGTGTGTGTGCAACAAGGACAGCGAGGACAACAACAAGGACAATAAGGAACATAATAAATTTATTTCAATTTAAAAATATTCGTCACGCGCAACACAAAAAGCGAGTTAACAGCTCACCCACAACCCCAGACCTCGTTCTGCGACGGGCGGACAGGACAGAGCGGGGGCGTGGCCATTTGTATAATTGCTGGCACGAGACAGCAGCAGGATCAGGCGTAAAAGAAGCACAAGCTTGTGTTTAGTTTAGTTTAGTTTAGTTTATGCCATGACACGCTCCAAGGACGCGCCACAAAAGAGAGCCCATTATCGTGACAGGCATTGGGCTAAAAAACAAGCTTATAGCGTTAGACGCGTCCCTCCTCTAATTGAAATGATGCCAACGATTTATGACTGTGCATCATTGATATGCCAGCCCAGCATTGGCTGGTCCTGACCAGACCAGTTCCGGCCAGCCAACAACAGCACCACTTGCAGCAACTCCCGCAGCCGTATCCTTGACCATGGCACTGAGTGCTTGTTGACATCGATTGACAAGGCCCACAACAATGGCCAGCCGGACGGCTCACAACAATGAAGGGCACCTCAAGTCCAACTCTGGACTGAGACTTAAATAAAAAACACACTGCCGCAAAAACGTGATGTTTTTATATCCTGTTCTTGAGGTCTAGGTTGAGGTTGAGGGACCACGTGGCGTCCTTCAATCGAAGTGGAATGCAACAAAAAACCAGCTGCCAGCCACTGAGTGGGCATTGATTCGAGCCTGAGGCCAAGTCAGTGGAAGCCACTTGTGTGGGAAATGTCGACTTGGTTTTGTTGTGGTATTCGAATATGTCACAATAGTATATGGCGGCTAGACAGACCCGCCGCAGCTGGACAAGAATTTCTTATTGTGTTTCGTATTCACAAAATGTGTTAAAAATTAACGTAAATTCTTTTAGTACTATTACATGGATGTATAACAAATCGAAACAGCAGCGACTTTTTACAATTTTAACTCGTAAAACTTTTTACGATGTTGCGCTGTAAATCAATCGATTCTTATAAATAAATCAGGTTTAATGCATCTTTAAGCAAACGGAAGACACAGCCGAAGGTTAAATTCTTCTGTATGTTTGACAGTTCCTTTATCGGATAGAGGATTTAAAAAAATCTTGTCTGTAGTCTTGCTTTCTGTTAGTTGTCTAGCAAGGCAGCTTCGACCCCTCTATGCGATTCTCATAAATTTAAATAATGCCTGCAGACTTTTAGTGCTGTGTGTGTGTTTTACTTAAAAGTTATATTAGAAAATAAGTGTTTTTCTCTCCATTACAAAATTCTTTTTCTCTCTCTATCTCTCTCACTCTCTCTCTCGCTTTCTCTCTGTCCCCCTCACTCGCTCCCTCTCTCTGTCTCCCTCTATTAGGTGCTCCCTCTCTTATCTCTCTCCCGTACTCCCCTTAAAGTAGTCTGCTTGAAAAATTGTCATGATGTGCCTTTTGCATTAGCTTTGCAGCCGAAGGCCGCAATTGCCAAACTAATTATAAGCTTCAAGTGCGAGCTCAGGCTCTAATCAGACCAATCGAAGGCAAAGCCTTCCCCAAGTCCAATAAGCCAAATGCAGCACGACCAGCAGGAGGCAGCTGGAACAGCCAATACTGATTCATGTTTTCTGGCGTCGCAGAAGCGCTCATCCATGTGTTAGATGCGCAGCCTTTGTCCTTCAACTTGACCACTGGCTGGCTGGCAGGGGATTGGAACAGAGGGAGGGGTAAGGAGAGGTGGTCTGTGGCCGTGCGTCTGCATTTTGTTCGAGTCAAATGTCCTTGTCAGACACTAATGGCGTCGTCGCCTTTCTTCATTCTCCATTGTCCTTGTCATGTGTTAATGGGCGACAGTCAAAGCGCATTCCCTGCTCCTGCAATGTCGACGTCGAAGAGCTCTTCTCTATTTATGCGTGTTTGGTAGCTGCTCAAATCGAATAAAACATGGGAAATGCTCGTTTGTGTGCGGCGAGTAATTGAAATGTGTAGCATCATGTGCCATTGCCTGTGTGTGCTTGTGTGTGTGTCTGTGTGTGCATTCCAATTTGAAGGCGTAGAGAGACTACATGATGCTTGCAATGGCAACAAACGAATGACGTTGAATTTTTTGCTTGCTTGCTTAACGTTCATCACATTTTTGTTCTAACTTTTTTTTCCAGAATTTATGCCTGTGCAGTTTTCCATCGATTTTCGTCTTGCGCCAACAACAGACTGGGGATGAAAAACCAAACATATAAAACGGATTTGATATTACAAAAATATGCAGGTAAATATGCGCCATATTTTTTTGCAAATATTTTTTCATATGGCACATGTAAAATACATGAAGACATTTTTGAGTAGCACACACAGCTCAATACACTGTTAACTGTAAAACTCGACGTAGCTAAGTATATTACTATATATTAAATTTTAAAAACGAAACTTTTAATTGGTCTTTCAATAAAAAACTTCAAGATAAGTATTTATATTTTAAATTTCTTATTTTAAGAATTTAATAATTGCATTTAATAATTGCTTGTGTTATTTAAGAACAACGAACTTTACAAACCGCAAACCTGCAGAGAGGTATTTTAAGAATATTCTGGTCGCGTTATGGTATTAATATTATACCATTTATAATAATAGCCAACTACAATGTGGCGATGCAAATGCTTTTTTCGTGTACAGGGCGCGGATACTTAATTTCCCCAAGGACTATTTGCATGTGGCAAAAATATCGTGCACGACCATACAATTTACTAAGTTCTCCTATTACTACATTTTATTTTACACATTTTAAAAAGCATTTGCCCTGCGGTGGACATCGTGTACCAAAAAGTAAAGAAAAACAAGTAAGATTGCTCTAGACGGGACCTCCCGACTAGGAGATACCCTGAACCCAGCATTTAACACATACACACAAACTCTCGGCACTAAATAAGTATTAAGATAGTTAAAAATAAAAAA